>CM029368.1:27264843-27289843 GCA_017165825.1 Hepsetus odoe
TCTCTCTCTCTCTCTCTCTCTCTCTCTCTCTCTCTCTCTCTCTCTCGGTTGCTTTGCTCATTTTCACTCCGGCTTTTGCCAAAGCGTCCCTGCCCTGTTAGTCACATATGTTAGTCATTTTCACTCTTGCTGCCTTTTGTATCTTCTTCTTTACCTCTCTCCTCTCTTTCTCCCTGCTGTCTCGTCTCCCTCCGCACTCGAGCCTTTCTCACCCCACACACAATACATCCCTCTTTTCCTTCCATTTTTTTTCTCCTAATCTCTCTCTCTGCCTCTCTCTGTGGTTTGGATGGTGCCACTGGAGAGCAGAGTAAATATCAGAGAAGGTCAGGGGGAGGAGAGACCAGGAGAGGAAGAAGAGGCAGAGGAGGGAGGGGGTCATGATGAAGGACAGCAACAGCCCTCATGATGGAGGGCTGAATGAAAGGAGGAAAGATGGAGGTAAAGGAGAAATGATGAAGAAGAGAACATGGTGGGTAGAGAAGGAAAGAGAGAGAGAGAGAGAGAGAGAGAGAGAGAGAGAGAGGGGATTGTTTTGTCCAGCTGTGCTTACATACACACACACACACACACACTTGCATAATAGTACATGGCTTTTTATATATGTATATGTATAGTGTTATAGTTATAGTGTGTGTGTGTGTGTGTGTGTGTGTGTGTGTGTGTGCGTGCTTGCTTGGCGTTGTTTTTCAGGCGCAATCTATTTTTCACATCTATGACTTGTGGAGATCAATGAGAAGAGAGGGTGGAGGGTTAGGAAGATCAAAGTAAATCCCCTCAAAAACACACACACAAACACACACACACACACACACACACACACACACTCACTCTCACCCTGGCTCTCTCCCCTATCAACACGCAGTACAATCTGTCAGTTCTATCAGAGGGCTCAGCAGGAGCTGCATTAGCTCAAATAATGCACTGCATCTCTACTGCGTTACAGCCCTGGAGGAAGAGCAGACTCCAAGAACAAATGAGGAATAGAGAGAGAGAGAGAGAGAGAGAGAGAGAGAGAGAGAGAGAGAGAGAGAAAGAGAAAGAGAGAGAGAGAGAGTTCCAGATTGTGATTTATTTCATTAGGCAAATGAGATGTGTGCAGGCCCTCAGGCACAAATGACTGAGTCACCACTGTCCACTGTCTCTCTTTTACTCTATTTCACTTTTTCTCTCTCTTTCTCCCTCTCTCTCTCTCTCTCTCTCTTTGTGAACGTGTGTGTGTGTGTTTGTGTGTTCACGCATATGCAGCATGTCTCCGTGCTTTAGGCTCCTCATTAAATGGTCTAAAATGCATCTTAAGGTGGCGACTCAGCTGCGATGATTTCAGGATGTTGGTTATTTCGCTTAATAATATTCGTTTTTTTGGCCAACAGTTTACAGACATCTTTTAAAATGTAAAAAAAAAAGCACATAAAGATCTAAACAATTTATATGTATACATTTATGATTTTTAAAAACATGTGACCGTTATCTTTATGGCTTTTCAGTGCCCTGTGTTTGATCAAGTTGAATTGTTGAGCCATTTCCGAAATAAGAGTGAATCTCTGCCTCCTCTGAGTTCTGCAGCTTTCACCAGGTCCAACATCTGGATCCTGGTCCTGCTCTGCTTCCAGCTGTTGCTGCGGCAGCGAGCGACAAAATGGCCGTTGTTCTCTCGTCCCACCAGGACAGAGTGGACTCTCTCACTGCCGTGTGTTATTTGGAAAGTGTGTTGTGAAAATGGAGTGTTCAGCTGGTCGAATCTCGGTGTGAGTGAGAGCCTGGCTTTAAAAAAAGGAGGAAACGGAAAAGAGCAGAGTCGCAGGGCTGCGTGTCGAAGAAAAAGAACTGTATCGACCTCTCTCTCTCTCTCTCTCTCTCTCGCCCTCTCTCTCTCTCTCTCTCTCTCTCTCTCTCTCTCTCTCTCTGTCACTCACTCTCTCTCACTTTCTCTCTCAACTCAGCTCAACTCCTGGGAAGCTTTATCGAAAGGAACATCTTCAGTTACAGTGTTGACAAAGCCTTTAAACTGTTTAATATACACCAGCCTGTTAATCAGTCAATACACACACACACACACACACACACAACCTGTTATTCAGAAGTGTTTGCTTGACATCCGTCCGTCCATCCGTCCACCCGTTCATCCATCCATCCATCCATCCATGCATTAATCTATTCATCCATCTACCCGTCCATCCGGGAAGAGAAAGTCCCAGTCCAGGGCAGATGCGCACGCGCACACACACACACACACACACAAACACACTTATATCTAGGAGGTGGTTTAGCATCTCCAGTCCACTTGCATGTCTTTGAAGTGCATGTCTTTGGTGAAAGTGAAAGTGACTATTTTTTGTCAACGTTGAAAGCACAGCACAGCACACAGTGAGACACAATGAAAGGAAATTTTCACCCATACACACACACGTGCAGCAGGGGGTAGCTATTGAAAGCACTCGGGGAGCATTGATGGGAAACAGTACCTTGCTGAAGGGTATCTCAGGGCAACTTACTGGTCTGGGATTTGCACCTACAATGTTCTGATCCTGGGGCTTAGTCCCTAACCACTAGGCCACTGCCTCTTTGGACTGTGAGAGGAAACCGGAAGGAACGCAGACATTGGAAAAACAAATTCCACCCAGAAAGGAAACTGAGCCCAGAATTTTCTAATCACAGTCGGCCGCCCTGTTGTCCAGTGTATGGGCAACATATTTAGAACTAATCTTGGTTGTGACATCATAACCCTGAAAGCGTTTGTTTATGGTTTGCTGCTCAGCCAGCATCACTGGAAGCTTTAACATCTGAATGTTATTACTATAGGGGCACAATAATTTATACCTTCGTTCTAATGGATTTACCTTCGTGTAGAGATCCACTTATCTTCATAGTTCAACTTTATCTGACTCTCTCTCTCTCTCTGTCTGTCTCTCTCTCTCTTACAGGTTCACAGGGTGTGTGAGGGGAGCAGTGAGTCCCTCTGAAGTGCCTGGCTCTTTTCCCCCCTTCCCCTGCTTTGCCCCACCATGGCTTTGTCGCTCTGGCTGCTCTGCACCTGTGTGATCACCCTCAGCAACATCACCCCCTCTGCACAAGGTAAGGACTGCATCCCACGACCGGTCACACTCTCGAAAGAGAAGACTTTCTCTCCACACTCGTCCGCTGCTGTCTGTCTTATATTCTCCAAAGGGATGAGATAGACTCTCAGAATCATATTAAAATATATGCGTAGATAGATAGATAGATAGACAGACAGACAGGCAGGTAGACAGACAGACAGACAGATAGATAGATAGATGTTTGAAGGGGAGACCTGAGGTCCATTTTAAATCATTCAGCAGTGTGTGTGACGAGGGAAGAGTTGGTCGGTGAGAAAACCAAATCGAATGGCGGGGGGAGGCTCAGCCTCCGTGTTTTTTGCAGAAGGCTAAGAGACCCTGCGCATGTACCGAAGCCAAATGGTGCCATATGTGTCTATCTCCCCTAAATGTGCTACGGCCCGTTGGGGCAGAGTGTGTATGCGGGCGTGTGTTATGCATGTGTGTGTTTGGGGCAGCTGGTGTGAGCGTGGCAGTAGGAGAGCCGGTGGCTTTAGGTGTGTTAACTCGGCCTGGGGAGGTGGGGGGGTTTGGAGGAGGTCACTCCGCCAGTGGCCTACCACACGGACACTAATACACCATCTGCTGTGTCCCTACATGAGGCCTGGGTGAAAATAGAGAGAGAGAGAGAGAGAGAGAGAGAGAGAGAGAGAGAGAGAGAGAGAGGAAGCTTAGGCTACTGGAGGGGAAAAAATGAGTGTGTGAGAGCCAGAAAGAGAGAAAAGTATCAAAATGAAGTCTGTTGCTGATGTCATTCTCTCAGATTCTTTATTGTGATGTCATAATGAGTGAAATAATAAGATACTGTCATTAATCACGTTTACATTCATGTAAATATTTACTTTTATACATTTGGCAGAGCCTCTTATCCAGAGGGGTGCACATTTTTAATCACGTTATCCCGGTTATATTTTACCCAGTTATTTTTCACTGCACCCTTCATCTGCCTGGTAGCTGTAAAGTGTGTCTATGTAATTTAGTCACGCTAGCTCGGAAATTCTTACAGTTTCTTCTAAAATAAAACGAAACGGGTAGAACAAACGGAGCTCTCTGTACTTTCCACTTCTTGAGAACGTGATGGAACGTTTTCTTGGTTACGCTTTCTTTCCAAATCTCATCATTTTTAAGTTTTAACTGTATATCTGCGGCACAGGCTTCAGAGTGTTTGGTCATATTTTTTATTTTAATAATATACCTAATAAATTGTGTTATTTCAGGTAAAAGATGGTTACTAAGAACATCAGAATGTCCTTGATATGAAATAAGGAAGAATATCTCCTGCTGACATCATTACCTGGAGTAAGGAATAAGAGTAGTAAGGCTGCGTTGAAGAAAATGGGTGGTCCAATGTTCTTTTTAAAGCTGGTTAAGTAGGGACTATAAAGGAAAAGCATCATCAAAGAAGACTTTGTAGCCAGCAGTATGTTTGATCTAAATCGCATCATTGCCGTCACAGCGCAGATAGAAACGACATACATTCATTATGTAATTAACAATGTCATTGAAATATTTAAGTTATCCAAGTATGTATGTTACGCGGGTCAAATGTGTGGCAAAGCGGCGGCAGTGGCTCGTATGGGTTAATGGGCAGAGCGTGTGTGGAGCTGGCACTGTTATTGTGTTTGCTCGTCCAGGTGTGTTTGGTGGCTGTTTTGTACCCTGGGTTTAATTTGCCGTAGCACGCTGTCCTGATGTCCTGAATTGATGTGCGGTAGTCACTGTTCCATGAGACACGTTCGGCCCCTGGCACCAAGCTGCTTCATCAAATTGTGTGTGTGCGTGCATGTGTGTGTGTGTGGAGCCTCCAGCTTTTTCACTGTGACCCGCATTTGGAGCAGTATTAATAATGCATTAATAATCAATTAATCAATCGCCGCGCTGCTGCTTGCACATGCAGAAGTAAGGAAGCCTCAGATGAGCCCATGGGTTCATCGATTGGATTGCGTTGGCACTCTCCCTGCCTCTCGCTAGCATCTTCTTAGCCCCCGTTAATAGATGCATTCATACCTTCCAAGCAAACACCTCGTTTATGCGTGTGCCGTCGTGTTTGAGTGCATGCATGCCTCTGTATTAGCGAGCTGTGGTTGCGTAAGAGATGAGATTAGTCAGGAGATTACTAAGGCTGTAATCACTGCCAACCTAAAGACCCTCATGCATTAGACGACACGCTCCACCAGTGCCTCGCCGCAGCAGCGTCGCTGTCGTCGGCCACTCGTATAGCTGTGGTTCACACTAACAGCTTTGCCGCTCTGGATGTTAATCACGAGTCAAGAGAGCTCATTCTGTAATTCCTGTACGGCGGTGAACTGACTAGGCCTTCCGTTTACTCCCGTCTCTCCTCTGGACGCGACGCAAGCTGTCCCGCTACTATACGGGTCCCTTATAAAATCCATCCCATGCAAATCTCAGCAGCTTTAACTCCAACACCTCCAGCTGTGCTGCCTGTCTTTTTGTCAGCACCGCCAGCTCCAATCCTTGTACCATATCTGGTCTCGCGACCATCTGTAAACCTTTCCTTTCACTGTCACGCTGTGAGACTTAGGTCTAGCAGGTTATATATCTCAACCTGTCTGCTGTGCTTGCGATGAGGAGTTAAGGCCAATGAGAGCACAGGGCACCGGGTGAGAGAGAGTCCATTGGAGGAGTTTATAATCCTTATTTCTATATTTATGTTCTTCTTCCGGGGACACAAACGTAGGTGGGAGATTCCTTCTGGGGAAAGATCTTGAAATGTGGTACAGCCTGACACTGATTGGACATTTAGCAGCAGTGCGCTAGTGTTTTGGGATGAGGGCCCGAGGATCAGAAGGTCGTGGGTCCGAATCCCAAATCAGTAGGTTGCCCCGAGGTACCCTTGAGCAAGATACCGTCCCCATGACTGCTCCCTGGGCGCTGGATATGGCTGCGCCCTGCTGCACGGCGTGTGTGGGTGAAAAGCAGAGGATGCATTTCGTTGTGATTCACTGTGTGCTGTTCTGTTTTAGACATATAGTCACTTTCACTTTCACTGAACACGACGACGACAAGTCAAGCTGTGGTCCGAGCCCCCTTTATTTCTTATAAAACGCAGGAGGATCTATCAGGATTGAAGGTTGGTGGAAGAAACGTTAATGACCTTCAATAGCGAATTCCATGACAATCATAGGGGAAAATTATGGAGACCTGAGGGCCCTCGAAAAGAAAATGAAAGAACAAAGTGAAAAGGGCCTTTACAACCTGAAGAACAAGACCGCTGACTTTAGCATCGATGGTGAAGGTGGACGATGGACAGCGTTCGCCTGCTTGGATCATTTGAACAGCAAAGAATCCAGCAGTCAAGAAATATCACCCGGACGAGTGCGGCAGATTGAAAAGATCTTTAAATGTTATGAAAAGATCAAACCTGTCCAGGCTACGATTTTTTTATGCGGTTCTTTATGGATGTGAAATCTGGACAAAAAGCAAGACGGAAAAAAAAATAATAATGATGCCTTTGAACTTTGGTGCTGGCAAAGACTTTTTAGAGTATCTTAGTTGGCAAAGAAAACAAACGAATGGTTCTCTGACCAAAATCGATCAGCATTTCTTACTCAAAGCCCAGGCAACCAAACCGAAACTATGCTTTTGGACACTTAATGAAAAAAGCTATTTATTGGAAAAGACAGTTAGGTGCGGAGCGTCTGAAGGCAAAATCCAGCAACAAGATGGAAAGAGACGATCGCAGGGATTATGAATAAACATTTAGGAAGAAAGGATGAGATCATCTGGAGAAACACTTTCCAAAGGTCAGGATTTTGAGCTTTTATTACAGAAATGAACTTACATGACAAACTTGTCATGACCTGAGAAGGTTTCCTCGCTGAGACTACAAGACCTGAGGTTTCCCTGCTGTTCATTGTCATTCTGATGGACTGTAATGACTCGCAGGAAGTGCAGGAGCTACTTTTTATTTCATTACACCCCAAAAAAGTGCTTGTTGCGAAAACGCAACTGTGAATAATTCTGAATCGGAAAAAATGACAGTTGTCCAAGTTCATTCAACTAGCGTTATCTACGCTTATCTTAACCGAGAGAGACTGTCCCAGCACTTAGGGTTGGAGCAACAACCCTGGACAGGTCTCCAGTCCTTTGCAGGGCAGACAGACATGCTCAAAGGGGGACAATATGTCCCCTTGGATCCCCCGCTCTGTTGTGTTGAAAATGAAAGAAACCGGAGCTTCCAGAACACTGGCTGAGGATTGAGCCCAGGATAACTATCATCAAGTGTCTAACAGCACGAAAGCCTATAGCTGAGCAGCTCAACACAGACGGAAGTGAGTGCGTGATGACCTGCAGCGTTCAAGCTGCTTTTGGTGTCTAATACGCTTCTGTTATTTGCCTTGTAGCACCAGGGCGAACTTTAGAGTTTGCCTTTTTCTTGTGCCTTTAGCTCCGATTGCTCTCAGGACGCTGTAGCCCGGATCCCGACGCAGCAGCGCTGGAAAAGAGCAGAGACTGCTCTATTATTGTGTGCAGATAAAGAGCACGGAAACCCTCTCCTCCGTCTAATGGCTTGTTTTTCATCATGTTAGTCTAACACTCGTCTGATCTCCTCCATTGTTTCTCCCCAGCCCAGAATTACCTTAGGTGCTCAGCGCGCAATGCAAATTTCCTCGCATAGCCACCAAAAACATGCCCCAGACGCATCGGTGGGGGGGGCGACCAGAGCCAGACAGTACAACACACCACACACACGCATACACACACACACATGCACACACTTTCCTGTAAACAAGCAGAGGAAGTAGCCCCTGCGGCTGCAGCGTGGACGGCAGCTGTAGTGGCGTGAAATAGCATTACACTTCTTTAATAGACGCGCTGCTCAGGGGTGCATGAGGAAGCTTTGACATGGAGGTTTTCTGTTGTGTGTGTGTGTGTGTGTGTGTGTGTGTGTGTGTGTGTGTGTGTGTGTGTGTGTGTGTGTGTGTGTTTATGTGTCGGGGTTGTGTATATGACCACAGGATTATATTAGATTATACTGCTCTGCAGTGTGGTTGTATTGGGATTACAGTGTTGCACTTTTATTGCTTCATACTGCCATTACATGAGTTCATACTGTGATCCATTCCAATATCTCAGACACTTATAGAGGTAAAGGCTGCAGGGTGGTGCTGGAGCCTATCCCAGCATTCATAGGGTGAAGAGGGGAGGAAAACCTGGTCTCTTGTCCATCACACACTCACACTTAAAGGGCGATCCATCCACTTAACATGCAAGTCTTTGGACATTTGACTGGGAATCGAACCCGGAACCCTCTCACTGAAACTGCTGCATGGATAAAACTTGGAGGTAGGATAAAGATGTGGCCTGCACCTTCGGAGTGAGAAAGTAAAACTGTGATTGGTCAGGACAGTTAACGGGTGCTGTGATTGGTCAGTGCTGGGGCTAACAGATGCACATTCCTATTATGGGCCAGTGTGTGAATCTGTATATGTAGGTTTTTCAGCCCCAGTTTGTGTGTGTGTGTGTGTGTGAGTGTGTGTGTGTGTGTGTGTGTGTGTGTGTGTGTTGGGGATACAGCACCAGGCTCTTTCTGACTTCTCCAATCTGTCCTCCTCACACACATGTGCCTTAACCGTGGCTTTCTGCTCGCTCTAGCGGAAAGGCCTCCGGTCCTGTAGTGCACACACACACACACACACACACACACACACACACTTTCAGCAAGTTTCTCTCCTCTTCTCCCCTCGTCCTCCTCCTCCTCATCCTCCTCTTCAGCTTGTTATTTGGGCTGTGAAGGCGCAGCTGCTTTGGGCTCTTTTCTGTGCCTGCGGTTTCCTCCCTGAATGTTTGATGATGGCGGGGTTTGTTTAGCCTCTGTAGATGCAGCATTGACGGGTTTTCTCAAGCACGGAGGTTCGCATTCACACCCTCATTCATGCCATAAATAAAATCCAGCATCTTCTGGAGAGGCCTAATCAGGCCCGGGATGGAGTTTGAAGTGTGCAGCGCTGCCTGAATGACGAGAGGCTGTTATGCTGTTTTTCTCGGGGTGGACGATTTGAACTCAAATCTGCATCGTGATTTATGATATCAGGGGAATAAAAAAAATATGTTTATAATCTGTTCAAGTGTGAATGTCATTCACTGTGTTGGTGAATAACACTGTAAATGTAGTCTATAAGTTTCAGAAACTAGAGGAAACTAAATATTATGATAAATAATTTTTCATTTAATTTACCAAACAATAAGAGCAAGACCAACAGCCATTACATCAATGAAATAAAAGCTAAATATTTGGGAAATTTAAACACCAATAGATTATTATTATTATTATTATTATTATTCATTTTCTGGGCCGCTTGTCCTAATCAGGGTCGCGGGGGTGCTGGAGTCCATCCCATCTTATACAGGGCGAAAGGACGGGGGACACACCCTATGACAGGTCACCAGCCTATCGCAGGGATATTATTATTATTATTTTTTTTAATTATTATTATTACTATTATTATTATTGTATTATTATTGTATTATCATTTATATCATTTATTATCATTTATATATACTTATCATCATTATTATTATTATTATTACTACTACAATATGTTAAGATGTTAGCTAGTTTTGTGGGCGGGGCTATTTCTTCTTCAGATTATTATACTCCCATGTTGAAACTCGTAGTCCTGCTGTCGTTGTCCCATAAAACTTCCCCCAGAGTCTGAAACTCTCACTCTACTCTTGATCAGGCCTTTTCTGTCCCTCCCTTCATCTCCCGCTCATCTGCTGCCCATCCTCTCCTTCCCCGATTACCACACAGCTCTTTTATTTATCTCCTCCTGTCATTCTCCCACATCACCTCCACACCTCCTCCTCCTCAGCCTATCCTGTCCATCCCATCTCTCGCCCCTTTTCTCTTCTCATCACTCTCTGTCCCTCTCCTGCTATGCCTCGCCTCCTCTCTCTCTCTCTCTCTCTCTCTCTCTCTCTCTCTCTCTCTCTCTCTCTCTCTCTCTCTTCAAAGCTCTGTTCTGAGAGCTGTAGATCACAGGCTGGTCTATGCAAGTGAAAGGTTAATGGATGGCCTTTGAATATATATTGGGACAGAAGCAGGGAGGGGGGAGAGTGATGCTGGGTGGCAGCGGTGGGCTCTTTCAAATGGGCCTTTGAAGATGCACTGTTTCTGTGTGTGTGTGTGTGTGTGTGTGTGTGTGTGTGTGTGTGTGTGTGTGTGTGTGTGTGTGTGTTGGTCACGTCAGTGCATTACCGGGTGTTATAGCTGTAGCTACACTTTTTTTTATGTCTGCTGGGTTCAAGGCTGTAATGATGTCTGCTTTATAGGTGCGTCTGTGTGCGTCTGTATGCGTGTGTGTGTGTGTGTGTGTGTGTGTGTGTGTGTGTGTGTGTGTGTGTGTGTGTGTGTGTGTGTGTGTGTGTGTGTGTGTATTATTAGGTGCTATGTGAGTGCACTTCTTTTTTTCATGTTTCTTTACATTTGTGGGGCTGTGATGATGGGCTTTGATGTATATATTAAAGTGAGAGCCTTGGTGTTGTGTGTGTGTGTGTGTGTGTGTGTGTGTGAAGAATGTGTGTGTGTGTGTGTGTGTGTGTGTGTGTGTGTGTGTGTCTAGAGAGAGAGAGAGAAAGAGAGAGAGAGAGAGAGAGAAAGAGGAGACTGAAGAGAGAGAGAGAGAGAGAGAGAAGAGAGACTGAAGAGAGAGAGAGAGAGAAAGAGAGACTGAAAGAGAGAGAGAAAGAGAGACTGAAAGAGAGAGGGAGAGAGAGAGAGAGAGAGAGAGAGAGAGAGAGACTGAGAGAGGGCTAGAAGAGACCTGAAAGAGAGAGAGAGAGGGAGAGAGAGAGAGAGAAGACAGAGAAGAGGCTAAAGAAGGGAGAGAGAGAGAGAGAGACAGAGAGAGACAGTGAGAGAGAGAGAGACAGAGAGAGAGACAGAGAGACAGTGAGAGAGAGAGAGAGACAGTGAGAGAGAGACAGTGAGAGAGAGAGAGAGAGAGAGAGACAGTGAGAGATAGAGAGAGAGAGAGAGAGACAGTGAGAGAGAGAGAGAGAGAGAGACAGAGAGAGACAGTGAGAGAGAGAGAGAGAGAGAGACAGTGAGAGAGAGAGAGAGAGGACAGAGAGAGACAGTAGAGAGAGAGAGAGAGAGAGAGAGGGCGGGAGACAGGTAGAGAGAGACACAGAGAGAGACAGTGAGAGAAGAGAGAGAGGAAGAGAGTGAGAGAGAGAGAGAGGGTGAGTGAGAGAGAGAGAGAGAGAGAGAGGCAGAGAGAGGGCAGTGAGAGAGAGAGAGAGAGAGAGAGAGAGAGAGAGAGAGAGAGAGAGAAAGGGGGGCAGTGAAGTGCTTTGCTTACAGCAGAATCAAGAGGCACTTTAGAACCGAGACGCTAAGAACAAGGAGAACCATCTCTGCTTAAGACAGACAGACAGATTGGCAGACGCACACCAAACACATGCACTCACACACACACACACTCACACACACACACACACACTCACACTCAGACACACACACTCACCTCACACTCACACTCACACACACACACTCACACACTCACACACACACACACACATGACTGTATTCGAACCGGCTGTGCTCCATGAAGCCAGTCCTGGCCGGACTGGCTGTTTTTTTCTGCCAGACTACTTCAGTGTAGTTAGCACATCATTTATTACGTGGCTGCTTCATGAATTTGATTTACATTCCATTTACACTCGACATCCAAAAGGCCTGGTCTGCTCTTCTGACTGGGATTGTTTTTTATCACGAACACATGAGAAAAACTTTTGGGCCATAATTCAGAGCACCCACAAACCGGTGTCTCAGGTATCGAACGGTGTATAGTTGATGATGTCATGTGATTACTTTCTCTGTGAGGTTTTAAGAGACATTATACCTTTAAGACCACTGGCTCTGTTCACCACCACTTAATGTTTCTCCTGAGCAGTGAAGTGAAAGTGAAAATGACTGTCATTGCGAGCACACGGCACATCGCTCAGTGAACCACAGCAAAATGTATCCTCTGTCTAGGCCTGTGGTTAGGGAGGTTAGGGAGGTGGTTAGGGAGGTGGCCCCACAATCAGAAGATCATGGGTTGAATCCCAGACCAGTAGGTTGCCCATAGGTACCCTTGAGCAAGGTACCATCCCGTCACTGCTTCTAGGCTCTTTCAGCTGCCCCGTGCTGCATGTGTTTGTGTGCATGGGTAAAATGCAGAGGTGTAATTTCGTTGTGTCTCTCTGTGCTGTGTTCCACAATGACAAAATAGTCACTTTCACCTTCACTTTCTGGACCGGATTGAAGCATTTTGATCATGAGATCATCGTCCTGTTGATAAAGAAATTGTGTGATGCTGGAAAAATTAGTGCGTTATAATTTTCTTTATTTCATTATCCCTTTAATTTGGATCTTCAGATCTTCAGATCATGCCCTGAACAACCCTCATTCCATAAGTGACCCACCTCCATGTCTCACCGCAGGAACAACACATTCCATGCTGCCTTCTCCCTCATCCACCGCCCAATAAAAACCCTTCAGTCCACCTAAAGAACTAAAAATGTACTTCCATCCTTCTACACGCCCGTCTCTCAGTCCTGAACACTCCAGTGTTTGCGTTGTTTGACCCACATTCATCTCTCTTTATTGTTAACTCCCACAGAGATATTTGGAATCTTAAAGAATGTCTCTTCAAAACCTAAAAGTGTGTTATTAGACGGTGTAAAATGCTGAAAATGCTGAAATGCTGAAAGCTTTTTTTTTTTTGCATTTTCTTCCCATAAAAAGTAAAAATAATTGTATAAAACTTTTTTTAATTCTGATAGTGGGCCCAACATTCTGGCCTGCAGTGTTTAATCATTTTTATGTCAATTTTCCTAGTAGTGATCAGTCAGTTGTCCTGATCAAATTGTGTCCCCACATTGGCATAAATACTTGGTGGCCACAGTCTCTCACACACACACACACACACGGCACCCTCCGGGCAAACTCAGCAGCTTGCAGAGCCGCGTTAGCTCCTGTTTGTAGTGCTGTAGAAGTCTTTACCCTGTGACCACATGTGTGTTTGGACAAGTGTGAGAGTGCAATGTCCACTATCCCAGACGTCCATATCTGATGTAATATTGGTCAGTCAGTTCTAGAGCCATGGGCAGGAATAGTCTGTCTCTCAGCTCTCTGGGGCACTTGTCTCTGGTGTGTGAGGCCGAGTCGAGTAACTAGGGAGCACGTGTCTCTGTTTGGATCTGTGGTGCGAGTGATATCTGAGCTGCGAGTATGAGATGTGTTTCTGGGTGTGAGTCTGAGTCAAGTCTCAAGGCTGTGGATGCAAGTTTGAGTCAAGACTCTGGGGAGCATGTTCGAGTTGAGTTCCGAGTGTCTTGGAAGCAGGTTCGAGTCGAGTCTCAAGTCTATGGGAGCATGTTAGTCGAGTCTCAAGTCTCTGGGGCCTGTTGAGTTGAGTTCAGGTGTACTTGGAAGCAGGTTAGTCAGGTCTCAAGTCTCACGGGCATGTTGGTAAGTCCTCAAGTCTCTTGGGAGCATGTTTGAGTCGAGTCTCAAGTCTCTGGGGAGCATGCCGAGTCGAGTCTCAAGTCTCTGGGGAGCATGCTCGAGTCGAGTCTCAAGTCTCTGGGGAGCATGCTTGAGTCGAGTCTCAAGTCCTCGGGGAGCATGTTTGAGTCGAGTCTCAAGTCTCTGGGAGCATGTTAAGGTCAGTCTCAAGTCTCTGGGGGCATGTTGAGTCGAGTCTCAGAGTCTCTGGGGAGCATATTACAGAGTCGATCTCAGTCAGAGGGCATGCTCAGAGGTTGAGTCTCAAGTCTCTGAGATGGGCATGTTAGAGTTGAGTCTCAGGCTCTCACCCGGGAGCATGCTGAGTCAGGTCTCAGTCTGGGGGCATGTTTGATCGAGTCTCTCAAGTCTCTGGGGGCATCTTTCAGTCGAGTCAGTCTCTGGGGAGCAGCATCATAAGGTCTGAGTCTCAAGTCTGAATGTTTGAGTGGTCTCAGTCTCTGAGACATGCTGAGTGATGTCAGTCTCTGAAGGAGCATGGCTCGAGTCGAGTCTCAAGTCTCTGGGGAGCATGCTCGAGTCGAGTCTCAAGTCTCTGGGGAGCATGTTCGATTCGAGCCTCCAATCTCAAAAAGAAAGTTAATGTCAAGTATTTAGTCTTCGAGACGTGAGTTAAATGTCAAGTCTTGGGTCTTTGAGGAAGTGGACTGAAGCTGAGGATCAAATGTCTGAGGTGTGAGTTCAACTAAAGTCTTGAGTCTTTGGGAAACGACTTTAAGTCGAGTCAATAGACTTTCAGGAAGCAAATTCTGTGCCTTTGCTATTCAAGCTCATATCGAGTCTTGAGTCTTTTGGCAGCGACTTGAAGTCGAGCCTAGAGTCTCTTCGGAGACACTTCAGATCAAGTCTTGAGTTTTTTGGCTATGAATCTATCTCAAGTCTTGACTCTGGGGGTGTGAGTCAGTCTCTAGTCTGTGGTTTATATAGCGGTTGTGCTACTTGGCACACATAGTAGCTAATCTTGATGTTCCAGTGGATTTTAAGTCAGGATTAAGTTGAGGTTGAGGTTCTGAACCGGAGTCCTGTTACTGACTCGGGTCCCTGCCTCTGCTCTAGAAGCTTATGATCATTTTGGAGGTGTATATTTGCGATCAGTTCCCATTATGATGTAACAATGGTCAATTCGTTCGAACGTAATTGAAAAGACTGGTGGCTTCCAAGTTGTTCCATTCTAGAACCAAAGTGCAAATTCTAGAACCAGTGTTTGTCTTCATACAGTGTGAGTGGTCCAAACCACTTACACATCCCAACCAACTGACAGGTCCGACTGGTTTTAGGACTGCAGTGGACACAAAGCCATGATGTGACCTGCGGTACCGTACACGCGTAGATCATCTAACATCCAGCTGAACATAGAGTGCAGTCATTTACCTGCGTCGCATTTAAAGGAGAACTTTACGGTTCTGTCCCGGCGTGAGCTCCAGCGTGAGCTCAGTTATTCCCAGACGGGATCAGGCGAGGTAAAGCTCGGTTAGAAAGGAGGGGGAACAGGAGGTTGCCCTCTGTCTGTTCTCTTCTACACTGGTGGCAGTGGTGCTATTTTAAAATCTCCTCAAACTGTCAGGCTGAAGGACCCCGAGGAGCACCTGAGCTGGAGCGTCTGTACCCGTCCCGAACGATCCCGCGCCTTTAACTTTACAGCACTTAACGCAGCGCAGCCTGGCGCACCTGAACATCCGCACATCCGCACTTTCTCTTTTAATACTTTTACAAAATGAAACAGTCGGCCGATCAGACGTGTCCTGAGTTAAGATGAAGGAATCAAGTGGGGCTTGAATCCACGAACTGGGACGGAGTGCTGGGACGTTCTGGAGAAACACTCAGTCTTTCATCTCTGTGACGGTTACACTTCTTCACTGGATGGTTCTTCTTTTTAGTGTTTAACAGACATGACTTTCTGTCTGTCTGTCTGTCTCTCTTTCTGTCTGTCTGTCTGTCTTTCTTTCTGTCTGTCTGTCTCTCTTTCTGTCTGTCTGTCTGTCTGTCTGTCTTTCTTTCTGTCTGACTGTCTCTCTGTCTTTCTTTCTTTCTCTCTTTCTTTCCATTTTCAAATGCCCTTATTCTTTCATTCTTTTCACTTCCATTGTTTTCTTTCTTTCTGTCTTTCTTTCTGTTTTTAAATGCCCTTATTCTTTCTTTCTTTTTTTCTTTCTTTCTTTCTTTCTTTCTTTCTTTCTTTCTTTCTTTCACTTCAAATGTTCTGTTCTTTATATTTCTTCCTTCCTTTTAGTTTTTCATTAAAATTTGAAATATAAAATATTTTTTACTTTCATTTACCTTTATTCTTTCTTTCTTTTAATTTCCATTATTTTCTTTCTTTCTTTCTTTCTTTCTTTCTTTCTTTCTTTCTTTCACTTCAGAATTTCTTTTCTATTTATTTTATCCTTCCTTTTATTTTTTCCTATCCTTTCTTTCTTTCATTCCCGTTTTTATTACATTTGAATTCTGCGGCTCCTTCTTCGATATATTATTTATAATTTGGTATTTTCTTGCCTCGCAGGCACTTTATTTCCTTCAGGAAATGCAAATGTGGTTTTTCTGAAACAGAATGAAATTATGATATGAAATGAAAACGTTACGTACTTTCTCTCACATCATTTATTTATGTTTATATTTACTACAGCATGAACCCACGATTTATTACACAATTATTTAGGCAATGAAACACATTTACATTCATTTCAAATTCTTTATCCACGAGTCTGAGCTTCTCTCACGAAGCACCGACGACAAAATCCAGACGTAACAAAGACTTGGTTTCATTCAAGTCCTGTTAAAATGACTTCTTTGTACTGATGAGCAGATGTGCTCTGGTTCCAGTTCAGGATTCATGATTTCTGCAGACGTCCCACAGGCTATGAGTGAGAAATAATCAATACCTGTGGTGTGGGGCCGTGCAGGGTTCATCCTGTTGTCTCAGGGCTTCATGAAGACGTTCTCTCAGTCTAGTCTGTACTGAGACCTCTGTGTGTGGGACATCCATTGCCCTGCATTAGTCATGCGGTGGTGTAGAGTCTTCTTATATTATGAATTCAATATATAATCGCAAGAGCTGCTTTACTGCAGGGCCCTCAACCTCCGCTCACCCATCTTATTAGAAGGTGAAAGTGAAAGTGACTATGCATCATTGTGAAACACAGCGCCGCACACATTGAAGCACAACCTCTGCAGTCATATTCAACACCCGGGTAGCAGCGATGGGAACATGCCTTGTTCAAAGGTACCTCAGGGCAATCTGCTGATCTGGGATTCAAACCCACGACCTTCTGATCCTGGTGCCTAAATTTAACCACCGAGCCTCCGCCGCCCCTGGTCCTACATTCTTGGAGACTTGCAGAATGCCAGCAGTGCAAGAGTTGGGCTGAGCAATGCAGCAAACACATAAGTGAAATAATGAAACTATGAACATATGACAAAAAATAATCTTTCTAAACACAACACCGTCAATGGCAAACGGATTTTACTTCTTATACATGCAGAAAATTATGCAATGGAGGCCTAGGCCCCTGGATTGGAAGGTCACGGGTTCGAATCCCGGACCAGTAGCTTACCCTGAGGTACCCTTTAGCAAGGTACCATCCCCATCGCTGCTCCCTGGGCCCTGGTGGGTTAGACGCAGAGGAAGCATTTCGTTGTGCTTCACTGTGTGCTGTGACAAACCGTCACTTTCACTTCACCTTTCACTTGACGATGGGTCTCTGTACAAGCGGTGGTGATTTCCAGTATCAGGCAGTGGTGAAGTTCCAGAGCGCGAATGTGAAAATGGACACGAGGGCCAGCAGTGATGCTGCCGCATCGCTCATGTCATGTGGAGGAAGCATGTGTGAGACAGCTGCTCCCAAGGGCTTCCAATGAATATTGAATCTGAAGTTCCCAATATGGTCGAAAGATGTGCCCAGAGGCTCCCAAGTGGCACAACTGTCAAAGCGCCGGACCTATTATCGGGAGATCACAAGTTCAGTCCCCGCTGGTGCTACATCCATTCGTGGAGCGCGATTGGCTTTCCTCTCTCGGGACGGGAAGGAGGACCTTCTTTCTCCTCTCATCACTCAATCAACATTTGTCAGCTGTTGTTAAAGAATTGAGAGTTAGTGTTCTCCTCCAAGCATGTTGAGCTGTCCAGTGATGTGCTATGCAGACTCTGAGAAAAGCCTGGACGTTGTTGTTGTCTCTTATTTTCAGTGCAGTCTCTGTACCTGAGCAGTTCTCCAGATCTTCCTGAAGGACAGTGTTGTTGTCTCTCATGTTCAGTCCAGTCTCTGTACCGGAGCAGTTTGATAGTTCTGTGTTGGTTAATCCACACAGTGATCTACGTCTGAACCTTCAAGCAGAACAAAGCGTCTGACTTAAGACTTGAAGCACTGAAGGAACAGAAGCAGATGATTCCAGATGATCAGGGGATTTGTTTACTGCTGATGCTGGATGGTTAAAACTAACAGAGGTCAAACCCAATATTGACTATGAAGCTAGAATTATATGGAATAATATTTATTTACATGTTTGCACATGTGATAAATCACTGCATACGTCTCGCTTTCCTACCGAATACAAAGAAATGAGACGTGTCTCAAGACTTTAGGACAGTTCTGTGTAAATGCTGTTCACACTGAAGATCCTGACTGGAAGAAAGTGTGACGATTTAAATACACAAACATTTAAACACAAATCACTTGAAGGGACATAATTGTGACGGGGCAGCGTGCGTGTGTGTGTGTGTGTGTGTGTGTGTGTGTGTGTGTGTGTGTGTGTGTAGGATTGGATCAGTGCACAAAGAGGTTAATTAAGTGTCTAATGCAGTGGCAGGGCAGCCGGTTGACACTCATCCTCTCTAACAGGTTTCTGGACGTGACTCACGGCTCCAAAAGACACAGTCTTATCTCCCTGACAGCTATCCTCCGATGATGATCTCTCTCTCTCTGTCTCTCTCTCGCTGTCTCTCTCACTGTCTCACTCTCTCTCCCTCACTGTCTCTCTCTCTCTCTCTGTCTTTCTCTCTGTCTGTTTAGCTCTGTCTCTCTCTCTCTCTCTCTCTCTCTCTCTCTCTCTCTCTCTGTCTTTCTCTCTGTCTGTTTAGCTCTGTCTCTCTCTTTCTCTCTCTCTCTCTCTCTCTCTCTCTCTCTCTCTCTCTCTCTGTCTTTCTCTCTCTGTCTTTCTCTCTGTCTGTTTAGCTCTGTCTCTCTCTCTCTCTGTCTTTCTCTCTGTCTGTTTAGCTCTCTCTCTCTCTCTCTCTCTCTCCCTCACTGTCTCTCTCTCTCTGTCTTTCTCTCTGTCTGTTTAGCTCTCTCTCTCTCTCTCTCTCTCTCCCTCACTGTCTCTCTCTCTCTGTCTTTCTCTCTGTCTGTTTAGCTCTGTCTCTCTCTCTCTCTCTCTCTCTGTCTCTCTCTCTCTGTCTTTCTCTCTGTCTGTTTAACTCTGTCTCTCTCTTTCTCTCTCTCTCTCTCTCTCCCCCTCTGTGTGTGTGTGTTCAAAGTTCATGTGGCATATTAAGTTGCATTACTGCCAAAGAATTTAAATAAATCTATATCCATGGTTCTTAAACGAGGTTATTTTGCATCTCCCTGGAGGATCGCCGCAGTGTTTCAGAGGCCACACTAGAAAATCTGTAAAATGTTAAAAGAGCATTAAATATTAGTCACCGAGTTCGCAGGTGGCCTACTTCCACATGAAAGTTTGGCCGATATGCCACTGAAAAGCAGCAGACGAACACTCCGTACGAGTCGACGTAATTTCTCCCCTAAAATCATAAATCATCGCTCTCCATTATGACTTCCATCTATTTCTAACAGCCACACAATTTACTTTAAATTGAGGTCAGAGAGAAAAAAAATTACAGGCCAGCACTTCAGTGAAACACCATCATGTCGTAAGAGGGCAACGAGTTTCTCATTAAAGATTAAGTTTAATACACTTCGCTACAATCAAACACGATCGCCTTAACGTAGCACGCCGATGCGCCGCAAAGGACGGGATTGATAAGACGGAGGTCTAAAACTAAAACCGAAAAACGATGAAAATGTTCCGAAAAATTATTCAGATGTTTTCAAAAGTAAAATTTCAGTTTTTTATCCGGTGAAGTAAAGATATGAGGGTTGTAGGAAGTGAAAGTGACTGTCACAGTGAACTGCAGCCTCTGTATTTAACACACACCGTACAGCAGTGGGCAGCCATGTCCGGCGCCCAGGGAGCAGTGCTGGGGACGGTACCTTGCTCAAGGGTACTTCAGGGCAACCTACTGATCCAGGGTTCGAACCCACGATCCTGGAGCCTAGTCCTTGACCGCTAGTCCACCGCTTCCCCAAGAAGCAACGGCCCGTACGGGGATCGAACCCAACACCTTTATATTATTAGCTGCTAAGCTACGGTTCACCTTGATATTGTCCCATAATGTGGCATAATTTAACCCCATAATGACTTCTGTCCCAAATATATTGAGGTTTAGCAAAACTGATTGATGAGGTCATGTGATAGATGCTTCAGATTGTTACAAATGAACTTTTAAGTGGTTTAAAATGACAGTATGTTATTGATAAACTTTTAAGGCTTCTATTTGCTGCAGTTTTAATCAAAGCAAGCACTGGTTTGGGACATTATCGGTGCCCAGCTTGGGAATATAATTAATGCTCACTCGAACGTCATCTGAGACCTCGGTACATTCGGAAAACAGCGTGCTCCTGAATTTTATTCCTGACCCCGGCACCACAATGGAGCACACTCCCTCCGAGCCTCGTTTTGTGAGCTTCCCCATCAAAGGCTGGGCTATTTTCCAAAGCTGTTGAGTCGAGGCAGTGGGAGTCTTTTTTCTGACTTCGGTTGTTCTGGGCAAGTGTTTCTTTCACTGCTGCAGGCCGGACGTTGGCGCAGTAGCGCGCAGCGGAATACAGCAGGGTGTGGTCACATGGTACTTCCTTTACAAAGATGAGATCTTTTTTCCTCGTTTTATAAACATTTTTGAACCTTGGGCACTCTGTGTAGCCTTGACCGGGCCCTAATCCTGTTCCTTCCACTTCCTGCACCCCGTCCACAAAGCTCCGCCCAGGCCTGGCGCGAGGCAGATTGAGGACGAGAAGAGGCACTTGATGGGTTTATCCATGGGTGTGTGCGGCGTTATCTGGGACTGTGTGTGTAATTGAGGTCTGTGGGTGCCGTAATTGGGTTCTGCACGGGTGACGGCTGTATGGATGCTGGTGCTCGTGCAGCTCCGGTGATCGGGTCCTGACCTTCAGCCTCGCGTCCCGAAGGTGACTCTCCGCTAAAAGTGCCTTTGTTTTCTTATCTCTCTCTCTCACGCGCTCACCTCTCAGGTTTAATCAGGATGAGCAAAGGCTCCTTCCCGCCGACACTCGTTCCCTCTCTGTCCGTCTCCCACATGCTCTGTTTCTTCTTCTTTTTTCCAATTTTCTCTTTAGCTCTGTCTGTCAGCATCTAACCAGGCTCCGTTTTATTCACTCTGGTGCAATTTTTTTCCATCCACGTTCCCGAGCCAAGTCCTTTAAAGCTGAACATAAGCCAGTACCGGGTCTGATGCTGTGGCATACACAGAATTTTAATTAGATGTACAGTTTTAGAGCAGAGACATCGCTATGGTGACATTGACAGCCATCTAGCCAATCACGCTCCTTCAGCATGGCTTTCATAACCAGACAGAAGTTAACCAGAGGCCTACCTTCTACTGGCCTGGATGTCTATGGTGTCATTATGTAAACTGTATTCTTTACACAGTCAACTTTTCATCTTTACTAACTCGCTATAACTCGTACTTGCTGATACTATATAATGTGAAAGTGAAAGTGACTATGTGTCATTGTGAAGCACAGCACAACGCACGGTGAATCTCAACGAAATGCATCCTCTGCATTTATCCCAAGCACACCATACAGCACTGGGTGGCCTTATCCAGGGCCCGGGGATTACTGATGGGGATGGTACCTTGCTCAAGGGTACCTCAAGGCAACCTACTGGTTTGGGATTTGCACCCTTGACCTTCCGATCCTGGGATCCTTGCACTTCTTCTAACGTTTGGACAACCTTGGTTGACCTTCTCCACAAGTTTCAACCAGTGTAAACATTTAAACATGTAAACATTCAGACATTTACATTCACAAACGTTTAGCAAATGTTCTTATCCAGAGCGACGTACATCAGTGCTTCATTCACATCTGATCTTCATTCCTGTGACCTGGGAAGAAACCAGCAACCTTTGATGAACTATTTGCAATACTTTGAATCCCTGAAACTGACTAAGGCAAAGGAACTCATTATCTTACCCAAATATTAGAGTTTAAGTGCCAAACGTTTGGGTTTTTTTGGTAGAAGAGAAGGAATTGTAATTAGAAACGAGTTTTTTAGAAGGACAGCTCAAGTTGGATGTCTTGGAGACAAAGCAGCGAAGCAAGGTTGCGTTGGCTTGGACACATCGAGACGAGGATTATATCGGGAGAAGGATGTTGAAGATGGAGCTTCGAGGAAAGAGGAGAAGAGGAATAACAAAGAGGAGGTTTATGGATGTCGTGAGAGAGGATGTGCAGGTGGTCGGAAGGTGCAGAAGACAGGAAGAATTGGAAACGAATGATCCGCTGTGGCGACCTCTAAATGGGACCTCTAAAAGAAGAAGAAGAAGAAGAAACTGTGAAATATAAGTGAAGGTAGGAAAGGTTAGGAAAGGTGAGTCCCCTTGGTATTCCTTGAAAAGGTAGGTCTTCAGATGATGCTTCTAGGCAACAAGAGACTCAACAGTTCTGACAACAAGGGGAAGTTCATCCCACCACTGAAGAGCCAGGACTGATAGCCTCAATGCTTGTATTCCTCTTCTTTTGAGGAGACGAGGAGGCAGACTCGGGGTCTGTATTGAAATTGATGCTTATTTATGACGCTCAATGTTACAACATCTAATTCAAGATCAACTCCTCTTGATGTAGCTGATAAAAACCTTGCATGAACCGTCTCCCTGCAGCGTCCACAATGAAGTTTTGTTCATTCTATTGATCACCGTCGTACTGAGTCCCAAACCGCCGTCTGCACCAACTTAATGAGCTGGATGTGGTTTACAGGAATTGATAGAGGTTTTGGGAACGTGCTCACAGAGTTGTTAGAAAAGGATCAGAGCTTCACTTCTAAACAGAAGAAGGCAGATTGGGACTCACTGTATGTTGACTGTATGATCAACTACAACAGGGATCGTGAAAAATCTGATCATCTGTTTTATTGAAATATGCTCTAACTCTCTCTCTGTCTCTCTGTCTCTCTCTCTCTCTCTCTCTCTCTCTCTCTCTCTCTCTCTCTCTCTCTCTCTCTCCACTGGATTTGTGTCAGTTTGGCTCTGCTGTGTGGTTTTGACCCTTCTCTCAGCCTCGTCTTGGCTCGTCTTGGCCCCCTGTCTCATTTCCTCTCGTCTCATTATGGCTGTGGGGCAGCAGCATGAGCAGACCCCTCATCTTCCCTCATCCCAGTTTTCACGGCCCCCTCCACTCCCCATAATACCCTTCTCTAGTGCCCTTGTTCCGCTGTCTGGGCTTTAGCCTGGAGTCCCCAGGCCTGAAGGGTTTATGAGCCAGTTGTTGTTTTCTGGATACAGCAGCCATGCTGGCTCTGGGCTCTGCTTCCAGATGAGAGAATTTCATCCTAATGAACCACTAGGTAGCTAATAAACAGCACTAACTATACAAATACTTCAGTGTTCATCGATGGTGGTACTGAGTTTCTAATTTAATATTTGGAAATTTCAGATCAGAGATGATCTCGTGAATATCTCGTTCTTTTCTTGAAAGAAGAGGCTTAAAACCTGGAAACATCATGAGAACGTCAATGGAGCAATATAAAGTACGGAAGGACATTTTAATGGGCACATTTAAAGGAAGATAAGGAGCCAAAGTCACAATGATTGGTTTTGGCTATTGAACAAAGTGAAAGTGAACACAGCATTTTGCCCAAACACGCTGTACAGGGAGCAGTGATGGGGACAGTACCTTGCTCAAGGGTACCTCATGCCAACCTGCCGGTCTGGGATTCAAGCCCATGACCTTCTGAGCCTGGGTTCTAGTCTCTAACCACTTGGCCACCGCTGGCCCAGCATTTGGGGTAAGAGGATCAACGTGTCATTGGACACTTGTTTAGGCCCACAGAGCTCTTAGAAAGAGAAAAGCACGTAGAAGGCCTCCTTAACACTGGTTTCTTCATTTTCCAACCATCCATCCGTTGTCTACAACTGGCAAAGAACCCTGGACATTTTGCCAGTTCATGGCAGGGCATGCACACAATTTACGAACCCTAGCACATTGCTTAACAAAGATTTTAAAAGAAATAAACCTTTACTTGCATTTCTACTGCCAGAATCATTTGTCTCCTTTTGAGTTGCACGCAGCATCCTTGGAACATTTTAAAAGGAGATTATAAATGTGTCTAACTATTAGTTACAAAATCAATAACTGTGTCTTTTGTTAGAAGATGTGAAAAGTCTTAAATGAATGAATACTCTTAGGGTTATTTCATGGTTATTTATGAACGGTGGAGAATAGGAAAACAACTGCTTATCCAATTTGTGTGTGTGTGTGTGTGTGTGTGTGTGTGTGTGTGTGTGTGTGTGTATGTGTGTGTGTGAGAGAGGGAGAGAGAGGGAGAGAGAGAGAGTCCAGATTGTGACATTTCCATAAAGCCCCATTTTTACAGTCCTGATAACAGAGGCGTTTATGTTGTGCCCGATCAGTAACCTGCTTTTATTAATTTATTCATTTAAAACATCCTCTCAGTTTCCCACTTATTCACACACTGTGAGTACGCAGCTCCCAGAGTCTCATCCATAAAGGTGAACTCGGTCTTCAGGGTAAGAAAATGATGCAAACTGATGGGAGGAGGCCTTTCTGAAAAGAAAGGACAGATATCTGTGTTGAAATGTTGGGAGTAAAAAAAAAGTTGCCTAAAAAAGAATATTCAATGTAAATTATACATCGTTTAGAGACTAGGCACCAGCAGGTCATGGGTTTGAGTTCTAGTAGGTTGCCAGTGTTTGACCTTGAGTTACCCTTGAGCAAGTTACCGCCCCCATCACTGCTCTCCGGGTGCTGGATATGGCTGCGAGGCATATTTGGGCAAAATGCAGAAGATGCATTTCATTGAGGCTCCCGTTGTGCTGCGCTGTGTTTTCAGAATGATACGTCATCGCTTTCGCTTTCACTTTCACTTAAGCACAGTAATCAAGGTTTCTTGATCTCTGTTCCCTGTTGACCTTATTAGGAAATGAAAGTTACGGCTGTCGTGTTGTCTGTCAGAAAGCAGTCCAGACAAAACTTTAGATACTTTCTGCAGCTCTCGTATCCAAAGCAACAACACTGCGCAGGACAGCATGTCAGCTGCACATTTTAACAGCTCTAAAAGAAGGAAAAAAAGGGAG
>CM029368.1:27294843-27302343 GCA_017165825.1 Hepsetus odoe
CTTTTTTTTTTACCCATGTTTTTCTCCTCCATTTACTCACAGCCCGTTCCACCCACTGGCTGTGTCTCTCACCATCTCACCATTCTAAGCTCGGAGGGGGACGCTAGACTCCTCTGAGTCATATGAAGGCGCCACCGCACCTTTTAAAATGAGGCACTGCAGGACAGCTCAACACACTTGGAGAAGAACACTAACTACCAGAGACAGCGAGACCAGAGAGCAGTCCGCGGTCGTCCTACCAGACGGCCGTGAAGTGTGATTTCTTTCTTTCTTTCTTGGAGCCGGTGTTTATACACTCTAAAGTTTGGTCTGAAATCTGGTTAATCTGATCTTTGAGACAAACTGACTCTTGAGATTATACCATGAGTTACAGGGACTCCCAGTGGTTCTGTTTTGGATGGAGCTTTTAAAAACAGACGTCCAGACGTGACGCTGTGTTCGTTTTCTCAAACGGAGTCTGCCTCGACCAGCGCTCAGAGCTGCAGACCTCCTCTCCACGTCTCCACGAGAAACAGACTTGTTTGTCTGCTGCTTTTATTCTTTATTCTAAATGAATTAAACAGGCTTTAAACGTATTTTTATTTTATGAAAGGATAAAGATTAATACAGATGAAACGATATTTTTGCTAAAATATAAGCAGGATTTTAAATTGTTTTATATTTTATTTAGCTGTTCACTAAAGGACACTGTTATTGGAAGACAAAACTGCCTAATGAGCATCTAGACAGACAGACAGGCAGGCAGACAGGCAGGCAGATAGATAGACAGACCGACAGACAGGCAGGCAGGCAGGCAGATAGACAGACAAACAGACAGGCAGGCAGGCAAGCAGACAGACAGACAGACAGGCAGGCAGGTATGCAGATAGACTGATTGATCGATAGATAGATAGGCAGATAGACAGATAGATAGATAGACAGACGGATGGATGGATAGATAGATAGATCGATAGACAGACAGACAGGCAGGCAGGACGGACGGACGGACAGACAGACAGACAGACAGGTAGATCATATGAAAAGGTGAAAGTGAAAGTGACAACGCTTGTCATTGCGAGGTCACAGCACAGCAGACAGTGAACCACAACGAAATTGGACCTCTGCATTTAACCCATGCACTCAAACACCGTGCAGCAGTGGGCAGTTATTGAAAGCGCCCGGGGAGCAGTGACAGGGACAGCACCTTGCTCAAGGGTACCTCAGGGCAACCTATTGGGAAGGGGTTCGAACCCCCGATCCTCCACTCATGCGGCCAACGACCGAACCACTAGGCCACCGCTGCCCTATACTCATCATTGTGCTATAATGACATGTAAATATTCTGCAATAATTTTAAGAACTGTATTAATAAGTCGTTTATTTGATATAAAATAGCTTTAATAACTTTATTTGAAGAGTTGACTGTTGGACTGAATGTCCAGCTCTGTGTAAAACTACTGTAACTGCTCTGTGCTTTGATGTTTTTTCTTTCTGAGTCTTTCATTCCTGAACTCTTTCAGCACAAAGGGCCTCTGCAGTCTATAGTCTGGTCACTTTGTCCCCGGTGGGCAGAGCCTGAAAACCCAGACAGCTGTCTTTCAGCACCACGGAGAGCCCCACGCGCCGCCTTCCGTCCCCTTGTCGGCGGAGGTGGCCAGCAGCCATTCTGTCCAGCTGAGTCTGAATGCAAAGACTTTTTTTTCTTTTATTTGAAAGCTTTTGTGCTGATGGAGTAGAGCACTCTGTCTCTCTCTCTGGTCCACTCAACCAAGCTCAGCGATTAACTCCACCACTCCGCCAGCCCACTTTACACACCACACAACTCACTCCTCTATTCTTTCATCAGTCGCTTTCAGGCACGCTCTCGCACCTTTTCTCCCTCATTATTTCTTCATCTCTTTTTCCTTTCTTCCTTCCTTCGCCCATTTCTTTCTTTTTCTTCTGCAAACCTCACTGACGATCAGAGATTGAACCCAAAAGGTCCTGATGGTTTAGGCTGGGTTTAGGCTGGGTTTAGGCTGAATTCTGTCGGGCTACTTTTAAGAACTGTTTGAACTCGTTGTGGTTTTGTGGTCTGGAATCAAATTCCTACGTCGCTCTGGTCTGAATGAAAGGAAGTAGATGAATTCCAGATGTGTGAGATTTGTCGTCTCTGTTTGTCGGCTGTTTGCTGCCTGCTGGAGGGTGGGAGGCAGATGTGACCAGCATGCGTTGTGTTTCCACTTCTCAGCTTTGAGCAGGAGAGGTAGATGTGACTTGGCACAGATATGCATGTAGGTGTGTGAGAGCTTGTGGCTGAGAAGGTGTGATTACTGTGTGTGTGTGTGTGTGTGTGTGTGTGTGTGTGTGTGTGTGTGTGTGTGTGTGTGTGTGTGTGTGTGTATGAGGGACTGCTGTGTTGGCAGGTTCTAGTGGGGGGGAAACACACCTTCATCCTCATCACCAAAACTGTGGTTCTTTCAACACCTGAACACTGAAACACTTCTGACGATACACACAGTCGCCCGTCGTGAGGAATCTGTCTGTCTGTCTGCCTGTCTGTCTGTCTGTCTGTCTGTCTGTCTATCTACCTGTCTGTCTGTCTGTTTACCTACCTGTCTGTCTATCTGTCTGCCTGTCTGTCTACCTACCTGTCTGTCTGTTTACTTACCTGTCTGTCTGTCTGTTTGAATGTCTGTCTGAATGTCTGTCTGTCTGTCTTTCTGTATACCTACCTACCTACCTACCTGTCTGTTTGTCTGTCTGTCCATCTGTCCATCCTTCTATCTGTCTATCTATCTATCTGTCTATCTATCTATGTCTATCTATCTGTCTGTCTAACTGTGCTGAGTATCGAGGGGCTGATTTTTACGGTAGGAATCAGCTCAGTGAACGTTTCTAGGCTGAAACATAAACAACAAGTGTGTTAATCCCTCAGATTGTACGGGAAAAGGAGCCCTGGGTGAATTTCCGTGTTGTGAAAATATCTTAATAAAAAAAATAAAATGAAAAATTGCGTTTGTTTGAAAAACCTAACATTTTGCCAGCTGGACATTTTCCTCGTGGTGATGATTGTGTTGAGAAGGTAAACGAGCACTGGGGATGGATTTGTCCCAGATGAAGTGTCTCTTTATCAGCTGCGTATTTTGCAGCACTGAAAGTTTATAGGTTGGAGAGACAGAAAGTATAAAAGGCCCCAAACTATTTTGAATTGCTGAAGGTGCTCAGATATTTAAGGCCTTTTCTCTTTCAGTTTAAAAGAGTGTTTTTCTGATAAATATGTAGTTCATAGTGAAAGTCTGTTTTTTCTAAAAGCTCCCTTGACCTTTCTTTCTGCCATGTTTTCCTCTGCAGCCAGACTCTGGTTCGACTTGATGTGGAAAATGTTTCTGCTCCAGATTTCAGAGATCCGGGAGCTGCCGTGCATTTTATCCTCCGTTTTCAGTGAAAAATTTATTTCTTTTGCTGTTTTCTCTCCCTCCCACTCTTCAGCACTGAGTCGATCAGCGATGCCCTTTGGTCTGATGCGGCGGGAGCTGGCCTGTGAAGGTTACCCCATCGAGCTGCGCTGCCCGGGCAGTGATGTCATCATGATCGAGACAGCCAACTACGGCCGGACGGACGATAAGATCTGTGACGCGGATCCCTTTCAGATGGAGAACGTGCAGTGCTACCTGCCCGACGCCTTCAAGATCATGTCACAAAGGTGTGTGTGTGTGTGTGTGTGTGTGTGTGTGTGTGTGTGTGTGTGTGGTTATGCCTGTACGTGAAACAGAGTGAGAAAAGGCTAAATAAATGTAAATGCATGTATTATTGATTGTAGCCTGTGAGCACACGTTCCAGCAGCATCATTTGTTTTTGCTCTTCTCCATCAATGGGTCCTGAATGGATGCTGCTAATACTCCTGCTCTGAATCCTGTCACATGACCACAGAATTATTCAACACTGTCACCTGAAGGGACAAGACAAGAGTGAAGGGACAGGCACTGGGGTTCATGGAGAGTTACCAGCTTGCTGGGCAACTACTGCAGAAGTGATAAGGGAGACAGCTAGAAAGGTACTAGGTGTGACATATGGACAGAAGGCAGAGGATAAGGAAACTTGGTGGTGGAACAATTGGATACATAGAAACAAGCAGAAGTTGTTGAGCAGATTGGATTATGTGAGGAAAATGAACCAGGAAGTGTAACGAATTAACAAGATGGAAGTAAGGGCAGTGAAGAAGAGGATGCACTACAGATGCAATGTTTGCTCTGAGGGTGTTGATGGAGAAGTGCAGAGAAGATCAGAAGGAGTTACATTGTGCCTTTGTGGACTTGGAGAAAGCATATGACAGGGTGCCTAGAGAAGAGTTATGGTTTCGTATGAGGAAGTCAGAAGTGGCAGAGAAGTATGTGAGAGTAGTTCAGGATATGTA
Source organism: Hepsetus odoe (assembly GCA_017165825.1). Lineage (NCBI taxonomy): Eukaryota > Metazoa > Chordata > Actinopteri > Characiformes > Hepsetidae > Hepsetus > Hepsetus odoe. The sequence goes on from CM029368.1 coordinate 27,299,219, forward strand.
TGAGGCCAGTGTGACAGTGGTGAGATCTGCATTTGGAGTGACGGAAGTATTTAAAGTAGAGGTTGGATTACATCAAGGATCAGCGCTGAATTCTTGTTTGCAGAGGTTAGACAGGAGTCTCCATGGACGTTGATGTTTGCTGATGATATTGTGATCTGTAGTGAGAGTAGGGAGCAGCTTGTGGAGAACCTGGAGAGATGGAGATCTGCTCTAGAGAGGAGAGGAATGAAAGTGAGTAGGGCAAAGTCAGAATACATGAGTGTGAATGAAAGGGAGGAGTGGAGGTGGAGTGGTGAGGATGCAGGGAGTAGAGGTGACACGTGGAGGAGTTTAAATACTTGGGATCAACAGTTCAGAGTAACGGTGAGTGTGGAAGAGAGGTGAAGAAGAGAGTGCAGGCAGGTTGGAATGGGTGGAGAAGAGTGGCTGGAGTGATTTGTGACAGGCGGGTCCCAGCATAAGTAAAAGGGAAGGTTTACAGGACAGTAGTGAGACCAGCTATGTTATATGGGTTGGAGACAGTGGCACTGACGAAAAGACAGGTGGCGGAGCTGGAGGTATCAGAGTTAAAGATGTTGAGATGTTCGTTGGGTGTGACGAGGATGGACAGGATTAGAAATTAGTATATTAGAGGGACAGATCAGTTTAGATGTTTTGGAGACAAAGTCAGAAAAAGAAGCAAGGTTGTGTTGGTTTGATCATGTCCAGAGGAGAGACGAGGATTATATTGGGGGAGGAATGTTGATATTGGAGCTGCCAAGAAAGAGGAAAAGTGGGTGGACACAGAGGAGGTTTTTGGACGTGGTGAGAGAGGACATGCAGGCATTAGGTTTGAAGTAGGAAGATGCAGAGGACATAAAGAAATGGAGACGGTTGATCTGCTGTGGCGTCTCTTAACAGGAGCAGCCAAAAGAAGAAAAATAACCCTGAAAGGACAATCCTCTTCATTCTGTCCCTATCTATAAATTATTAAATACGTCTCTCTCTCTCTCTCTCTCTCTCTCTCTCTCTCTCTCTCTCTCTCTCTCTCTCTCTGAGAAATTGAGACATGTTGTGACAATGAGATGCAGCGAGACTTTGAAACACATTGAAACAGTAGGACACATTAAGATGCTTTGAGACACATTGTGGGGCAGTAAAACACAGAGATACAATGAAAGTAAGACACTGAGATACAGCGAGACACTGAGAACTTCCTTCTCCTGACTTTGTCTCCAAATTGTCCTGAGCTGTGCCTCTAATAAACTTGTTCCCAGTGCTGTCCTTCCTCGTCACCCCCAATGCAGATCTCATCTCCACATTGGTCTCCTCCACTCAATGCATCCTAACCAACAAACTGTCCTCCTTTTCATTCACACTCATTTATTCCTAATGACTTTCATTCCTCTCTGGAGCAGTTCTTCATCTCTCCAGGGTCTCCTCAAGCTGCTCCCTACTCTCAGTACAGATCTCAATATCATCAGCAAACATCCTAGTCCACGGGGACGCCTATCTCCAGACCACCTGATCTGAATGTGGTTTAAGTGATACTCTTATCACAACAAGTGTTTAAGCCATGAGGTGAACGTGATTCAGCAAAAGTGCATTCAAACCCTGCAGCCATTTAGTTTCAGAAGCCAAGACTTTTTTCGTCATGTGTGGTGTTATCTGTTGGACATCTGTTTGAAATCAACAAAGCGGGTGAAATCCTTTGGGAGGTTGCCTTAGAGACCTTCTGTGGCTTTACTTCAGAAAGAAACTACAGACTGAAGGAACTGGAAGTGCAACCTATTTCTTTAAGACTTCCAAACGTCTGATCAGAAAACTACAAACGCTTTTCAGGCCAATAGCTGGATTCCTGGGTTCAGTTCCAAGATGGGGCAGTCCAGATCCTTTCTCTGATGAGTTTGCATGTAGTTTCTTTTGGTCCAGCCCAACTGTGTCCCTGTGGTCCATAAAGACATGGCTGGACAGTGTAGAGCTTCAAGAGTGGCTTGTATGGGGCTTTGACCTCAACCCAGATAAACACTTTGGAAATAAGATGGATTTTGATTGCAAGCCAAGTCGCTTCCAGCATCGGTCCCTGACCTCAGAAATGCTCTTCCAACTGAAAGGTGATCCAAGATCTTGTGAAAAGCCTTCCGAGAAGAGTGGAACCTGACAATTCTGAAAAGGAGAGGCCGCTGAAGGGATGTCCAGATAGTGAAAGTGACTGATTGTGATTGTGAAACACAGCACACAGTGAAGCACACGATCTGTCTACGTCTGACGATCTGGGGGCCTAGTTTCTAAACTCTTGGCCACTGCTGCCCCCAGATAGATATAGATGATCGGGCGTCCACAAATTTTGGATTTCTATGCTTTCATGCACATGGCAGTGGTGGACTAGTGGTTAAGGAGTTCTCTCACCAGTAGGTTGCCCTGAGGTACCCTTGAGCAAGGTGCCGTCCTCGTCACTGCTCCCCGGGCGCTTTCAATAGCTGCCCACTGCTGCACAGTGTGTGCATGGGTTAAATGCAGAGGTCCAGTTTCGTTGTGGATCACTGTGTGCTGTGCTGTGACCTCGCAATGACGAGGGCTGTCACTTTCACTTTCACTTTCTTTCGCATTACAACACTGTCCCACTGCGCCTGCCCCTGCTCTGTGAATGAAAACAGAAATTCTGAGTTTTTAATGGCCTCAAACATTTGTTAAAAGTCAAGTTTTGATAGAAATATATATTTATATATATTTGTTTATATACTGTACTGTTTTAGGCAGGTGTGGAAAAAATGCTGTAAACAAAGAACGCTTTCAGAAATATAAATAATGATTGTTTATTTTGATCAATTTACAAAACGCAAAGTGAGCGAACAAAAGAAAAATCTAAATCAGATCAATATTTGGTGTTTCTACCTTTTGCCTTCAAACCAGCATCAGTTCTTCTGGCCCCACAGAGCCCTGATCTCAACATCATCCAGTGTGTCTGGATCACATGAAGAGACAGAAGGATGTGAGGAAGCCCACAGAAGATCTTGTGCTCAGTTCTCCCAAGATGTTTGGGAACAACCTGCTGACGAGTTCCTTCAAAAACTGTCATTGCAAGTATTGCCTAGAAGACTGATGCTGTTTTGAAGGCGAGAAGAATTGGTGCAACAAATATTGAT
>CM029368.1:27304843-27312343 GCA_017165825.1 Hepsetus odoe
CTCCCACACTCTTCTTTTGTCTTGCCCCTCCTCTCTCATTCTCACATCTCACACATTGTCCTGTTCTATAATCCGTGTACCATCCCTTTAATGAGTTTCCCTTCGCCTTTTTGTTCGCCATTTTTCTTGATCATTCATTCTCTTCCTTCCTTTTCCTCTCCCTCACTCTCTTTCTTTATCATGCTTTCATTCTGTCTCCTGTACCCTTTTCTTTCTCTTCTTTCTGTCTCTTGCAGGAATTTGGGAGGTGTCCAGAACAGTTATCTTTTAGGTTTCCCGATCACCCAAACACACACACACACACACACACACACACACACACACACACACACACACACAGACACACACACACACACACACACACACACACCTCACAGACACACACACACACACACACACACACACACACACACACACACACACACATACACACACTCACAGACACACACACACACACACACACACACACACTCCCCAAGTTGAAGCAGAGCTTAATTTGATACTTTCTCTTTTTACAGTCCAAACTTTGCTCAGTGACCTCAAGTGCACACACACACACACACACACACACACACACACACACACACACACACACACACACACACACACACTTTAGGAGTTTGCTGGAGATTCAAGTCACTCTCCATGATCTATTACCCCACTCTCTGTTTCTAACATGTGTGTGTGTGTCTCTTTGGAGTCTGGTTTGGGAGTGAGTCTAGTCTAGCGCTCAGTGGTTGCTGTTGTTGAGTGCCGTGTTTGGAAAGCGTCAGGTGAGTCAGGGCGAGGCGCTGCCGCTTCATTTACTTTGTCATAAGCGTGTTGTTTTCCTCGCTGTATCTGGGATGCCTTGTTTTTGAAATAGCTCTTCCTGAGGCCGCGAGGACAGGCATGATTAAAGAGCTGCTGACTTGCATTTTGTGCCCTGTTTTCTTTCTTTTTTTTCCTAACTTTGTTTATGGCGTTTGAGGGATAGTGCGAGGAAGTAGAATTGGGACCCGGTTTTGGCGGTGATGAAAAGTTCTCCCTGTCTGAAGTGACAAAGAAGAGCCAATTACCAGAATCCTCCATCAGTCCCCTCTCCCAGAGGAACCCACTCCGCTCTTCTCCTCTTTTATCCCTCCTTCCTCGTGCTGTAGGCTAGCAACGTGAAATAAATAGAAAACCCAACCTCACTTCAGATCCACACATTCACCCCGTCCCATCCCAAACTCACGTCAGCGATTCAGCAGACTGAGACTTATAAACCCTCAGAAGATACGGCCTTTCCAACCTTTTGTTTTCATTTGCTTTGCTTGTTTTGTTTTGCAGTTTTTAGTATTTTTTATAAAAGCTTTGATATTGATATTACAGTATCCACATGTTTAAATTAAATTATTATTATTTAATAATAATATTTAATAATTCTTTTTAATTAAGTAAGGGATTTTATTTATATATTTTTATTGATATAGATGCCTCCAAATAAATGATTGCAGGCATATTATATTGTTGCAAAATAAGAAGAAAAATGATCTTAGGTTCAACAGGTAGCCAAGCAGAGTGGTGTTGTTGGTGTTCAGTGGGAACACTGGATCTTCTGGCTGCTCCCGTTTGGAGTATACATGGATCACTCATTTTCATTTCTTCCAGATCTCTGCATCTTCCTCCTTCGAACCAAATTGCATGTCCTCTCTCACCACGTCCATAAACCTCCTCTTTGCTCTTCCTCTTCTCCTCTTTCCTGGCAGCTCCATCTTCAACATCTACCTCCTGATATATTCCTCATCTCTTCTCTGGACGTGTCCAAACTGTATGATGCTTCTCCTAACTTTGTCCAACATCCAACACAGGCTGTCCCTCTAATATACTCATTTCTAATCCTGTCCATCCTCGTCACACCCAACGAAAATCTCAGCTCTGACACCTCCAGCTCCGCCTCCTGTCTTTTCATCAGTGCCACCGTCTCCAAACACGTACAGCATAGCTGGTCTCACTACTGTCCTGTAAACCTTCCCTTTTACTCTCGCTGGTAAACTGCTTTGAGTAGGTCCAAACAAGTCATAGTGGCTCTCATAGCCTTAATTTTGAGAGAAGGGTGGCATTGCGAAAGTCATGGCTGAGATTTGCGAAAATTTCATTGCTGCAACAAATCGCTGCAGAAGTCAGGTCTATCTTTATTACCTGCGTCTTTTTAAACATTTTACCGTTCCACACATTCATTACGTTCTAATAGAAGATTACAGAGAGAGATGTGAAGTCCTGTTTAGGCGGTTCTTTGGCAGTCCCAGTGGTAGATGCTTTATCCTCTTCTCTCTTTGTCTCTTTCCTTCTCACTCACTTCCACACACCACCGGTGTCTGTACATTTAAAACCCTCACAGGATGCCAGTGGCAGTCAAGCTCTCTGGCTTCCTCACTAAAGAGAGAAAAATAGTCCATGCTGTTCCATACACACAAACACACACACACATTCCTGAGGTGCGTGTCTGTGGAGACGTCCCCGTCATGCTGGCAGCGCCATCCATGCTGTCAGCAGCCATAATAAGTAGCCTTACCATAAAGACACAAAACCTGTAAGGTAGAATAATGAAGATTCATTCAGCACCACGGACAGCGAGCACCTGGTCATGTTCAGCACCACAGACAGCTGCTGACTGGGCCATGTTCAGTGCTGCGGACGACTGCTGACCGGGCCATGTTCAGGGCCTAGTTCAGCACCACGGACAGTGCTGACTGACCCGTGTTCAGCACCACGGACAGTGCTGACTGACCCGTGTTCAGCGCGCGGACAGTGCTGACTGACCCGTGTTCAGCACCACGGACAGTGCTGACTGACCTGTGTTCAGCGCTGCGGACAGTGCCGGACTGACCGTGTTCGGTGCCGTGGACAGTGCTGAGCGGGCCATGTTCAGCACCGGGGACAGCTCTGCTGAACTTCTACTGAAGTCATGGCAGCCAACTAAACACAGCACTCACCTTCAGAAATCTGGAGCTTTTTAGAAGCAATAACACTTTCAGCTACTCGCCCGAGTAACACCACTTGGGTTCTGCCTTCAGGTAGAATAGCAGCGGTTCAGGACATCAAGAATGAAGATTTTTTTTGATGTGTTATTGCTGGGACATGATGATTAAATTAAAGTAGTGACTATTTGTCATTGTGAAGCATAAACCTGTGAGATGCTTTTCACCTCCACCCATGCAGCAGGAGTCTTAAAAGCTCCCGGGAGCAATAACTGGGGACAGTACCTTGCTCAAGGGTACCTAAGGGCAACCTACTGGTCTGGAATTTGAACCCACAACCTTCCGATCATGGGGACTCGTCCTTGACCACTAGGCCACCGGTGGCCCATAAGAAATTCTTACTTGAATTCCTTCTCACAGACAGAAATATTCAGCAGTCAACATAATGTGCAAAAGCTTCAGTATATAATGCAGCAGTCCACTTTCAAACTTCTCTCACTCCTTTCTGACCGCTTGTCTGATTAGAGTCTGCAGACTTTTTCATCTCATCCCAGCTCTCACAGGGTAGAGTGGAAACTATGTACCTGTGCAATATCCTCAGCTGAACATTCTGACAACTTTTATTTTAAGGTCAAGCATAATTAGCATTTCTCACACCATTTTCTTGTTTCAGTATCAGAACGTCCGTTCATGATGTTTTCATGTTAAATGGATCCTGTAAAAGCTACCTGGCTGTCTAGTTCACTGATCTAGACTTTTAACCTTGCAGGCACACTCACATCTGGAAGAGCGAAACCCTAAACCAGCTCTGGTAACCCCGCTAGATCAAATTCGACCCGCGTCATAACCCCATTAGCGTTTATGCAGCCATTAGTTTAGTGGTTTAGGTGCATTCTTGAGAATTTGGGAGAGTCCAGCAGGAAATGTTGTTGGTCTCCAGCTTTGAGATTAGAGGACGATTGAGCACACTCCAGATCTCAGCTCCTCCGGCCCCACACCATTAGTAATTTTTAATGGGAGAAGTGGGTTCGTTTGAACATTTTTCCCAATTTGAGAACTCAAGGGCCTCTAAAGGTGCCATTTTTTTACACATCATCAGTAACTCATCTGTTCAATCCACCTAAATGCAAATCCAGGTTCGTGTTGGCAGGGTGTGGGTTCAGTGGTATCATCTTACTAATGCTCTGATAGATCCATAGATGCGAGTGTATCTTCTCTGTGTTTTATTATGCTGTATACGACAGCATAATATTTGCTCAAGAGGAGCAGCCTTCAATTCCCAACTGCAGTTTGGGCGGGACTGTTGTTCAATTTACAGCCAGGCAATGGATTTTTAAAGCTAAGTTCACATTTGTTGGAAAAGAAGACACCTTTTAAGCAAAAGACATGTCGCAAAGACATTTAGCAAACCATCATCAAACAGCAGCCGAAAATGGCTTAGAAATTATCATGAAAAGCCCACAAATATCAGGTCTTGAATGTTAACACTTTAGTGACTGTATTTCTGAGTGGGACTGTGACTGACACTGAGTGGCTGGAAGTCGTTCTTACCGCTTTGTATCTTCAAATTCTGGACGTAAAATAAAAAATTTGTTCCAATGAAGGGTTTTTTCCTGAATCCACAAATTGGAACCAGAAATGACTCCTGTTTTACTTGGTAGCCCCCTCTGGTCTGGTTGGGATGACAAAGCATTCCTCAAAGAGTTTAACTTTGAAAGTACCGTAGAGCTCCTGAGATCCATTTTGTGATAAAATTGTTCATCTGTATGATGGATTTTGAACTGTCAGAGTCTTCGTCCTTTGCCTTTAAGGATCTGGGATATTCCCCAAGCAGCCTGACAGCCTTAGTGAGGATAAGTGGTTAAAATAATGAATGGATGGATGGATTTCTTCATGTGAAGAACCTTAATCTAAGTATTACATAAGGGTTCTTCACCCAGTGGTTCTTTATCTGCAGGTATTTGTAGCTATAACAGGGTTCTTCACTTTCCACATAACTCTTCCCCAAACATAGTCACAAAAGAACCAGATGGAAATATATTTAGAATTCCAAGCAGGGCACAAATGCTAACATTTCGTTTTAAATTTAAATTTAAATTTAATAAATAGCTGGTCGTGAATTGTGTTTATTTTTTCTCATCCATAGTTCATTCTCATGAACTATTTTTATTATATTTCTCATTTACAACCGTACTAATTTTAGAGTCATTGCCTTGAATGAGTTGTTTGGTTCTGAAATCAAAATAGCTGCTTTCAAAACTCAGGAACTACTAAATAAAAGCCTGAATTTGGACTTAGCTGCTATTGAACTGAATCTCAAGTAATCCCAATTTAACATAGTGCACAAGCACATTATTTTAATACAGTGTGAATAAGTGCACATGGCTAGTTCCCTCTAAGACATGCTGTTTGAGTGCCATTTTTGAGAATAGAAATCACCAAATATCACTAAAATATCTCCAAACGTGTCCATTTTTGAGTTGTCCCATTTAAGTATTGTTCAGTATCGCAGTTTATTGTCCACATATTGATTTGGCAAAAATTGCCCTTCTGATGACACAACCGCCCCCCCCCACCCCACCCCACCCCCCATCTTGGCTTGGGACCGGCACAAAGAAATACACTGAGCATCCCTAGTGGCTGGGTTCTCAAGGCAATGAGGAGTGTGAAAGAGAGGTGAAGAAGTGAGTGCAGGTTGGAATTGGTGAAGATGAGTGGAAGGTGATCTGTACCAGCAGAGCAAAAGGGAAAGATTACAGGACGGTATATTGAGACCAAATATGTTATACGGGTTGGACACGGTGGCACTGACAAAGAGGCGGCAGTGCTGGAGGTGTCAGAGTTAAAGATGCTGAGGTTTGCATTGATAGTGACGAGGATGGACGGGATTAGGAAGCCGTTTATTAGACAAAGTCAGAGAAGCGAGCATCGGTTTGGACATGTCCAGAGGAGAGATGGTGAGTATATTAGGAGAAGGATTTTGGGCCAGAAGCGAGGAGGAGAGCAAGGACCGAGGTTGTCAATCAAGAGTTCATAGGTGTGATGAGATGCAGGAGGAAGGTGCAGAGGACAGGAAGAAATGGGGACGGCGATTCTGACAGCTTGTAATGAGGCTGGCTGAGTCTCCTTCTTAAGGAAACTTCTCTGTTTATTATAGAAAGTCAGCATAAGCTTTGACACCACATGTTTTCCCGCAGATGACCTTGGCTCAGGCATCGTTCTTCCATCCCGGGGCCAAAGCTGGCTGTTTTTTTTGAGATATGACTGCGGGTGTTAGCGATTCAGGGTTTATTTAGAGAGCAGCTCTCGTTCGGAGGAGGTTGCTCAGAGTGTGTGTGAGGACGAGGTGTGTTTTCGTGTAATTTCGTGTCTGGGAGAAAGGGAAGGCTTTGAAGTCGTGGCAGCTGAGAAGTCATTGTATAATAATTAAAGCCCCTGCATTTATTTGCGGATTCTATAAGCAGCGGTGTGTTCAGTGACTAGCGTGAACAGTTTGCTGCTGCTTTTCTTCAGGTTTTAATACAGGAGAGGTGAGAGAGAGAGAGAGAGAGAGAGAGAGAGAGAGAGAGAGAGAGAGAGAGAGAGGCAGAGACAGGCGAGAGAGAAAGAGAGAGAGGGAGAGAAAGGGAGAGGGAGAGGCAGAGACAGAGGGGAGAAAGAGAGAGAGAAAGAGAGGAGAGAGAGAAGAGAGAGGCAGAGAGGGAGAGAGAGAGAGAGAGAGAGAGAGACAGAGGAGGAAGAGAAAGAAGAAGAAGAGGCAGAGAGAGGAGAGAGAGAGAGAGAGAGAGAGAAAGTGGGAGGAGAGGCAGAGACAGGCGAGAGAGAAGAGAGAGAGAAAGTGAGGGGAGAGAGGGAGAGGCAGAGACAGAGAGGGAGAGAAAGAGAGAGAGAAAGAGAGAGGAGAGAAAGAGAGGGAGAGAGAGACAGAGAGAGGAGAGAGAGAGGCAGAGGGGAGGAGAGAGAGAGAGAGAGGAAGTGGGGAGGAGGAGAGGCAGAGACAGGGCGAGAGAGAGAGAAGAGAGAGAGGGAGAGAGAAGGGAGAGAGAGAGAGGCAGAGACAGAGAGTAAAGAGAGAGAGAGAAAAAGAGAGAGAGGAGAGAGAGAGAAAGAGAGAAGCCAAGAGAGAGAGAGAGAGAGAGAGAAAGAGAGAGGGGAGAGAAGTGGAGAGGAGAGGCAGAGACAGAGAGGGAGAAAGAGGGAAAAGAGAGGGGAGAGAGAGAGAGAGAGAAGAGAGAGAGGCAGAAGACAGAGAGAGAGAGAGAGAGAGAGAGAGAGAGAGAAAGGATGGTAAATTAGGGAGAGACATTTTTTTCCACAATGTGACACAGACGCTTGCATGGCTCTCCACTGATGCAGTGTTTGTGTGTGTGTGTGTGTGTGTGTGTGTGTGTGTGTGTGTGTGTGTGAGACATGTTGTGCTGTGTGTGTGCTCGTTAGCAGGTCTTGGTATCTTCTGAGTAGTCGATAGGATTCAGAGAGACCGCTGGGCAGAGGTGGGACCAGGGCTGCGATTGTTTGTCATTTGTGTCACAGGTAGGCCCCACACACTCCGACACAC
>CM029368.1:27319843-27352343 GCA_017165825.1 Hepsetus odoe
TCCAATCAGACCCTCCAGATCCAAGCGACTCTTCTCTCTCCCCTCCATTCCTGCTGCTCTACCTCGACCCAGTGCTGAGCGATACTGACAGCCGCTCCAGGATCTTCACCCCACGTTTACATTGGCTCTGATAACCTCATTCATGCTTCCCGTGTTCCAAATCCAGTTTAAGACACGACTGGGCGGCACGTTTGACCAGACAGGAACCGTTTTTTCATGTTTACTCAGATGCTCATCGATATGTTTTTATTGTCAGATCAGGCTTAAATCCAGACCTTTTCTTAAACTGCTATAGACGATATATCGATGTATCGCCCAGCACTCCTTCCGCTCTCCCCCTTTTTCTACCACTTTCTTTCATTTGTTTGTTTTCCTTCCTTCAGGATGGTCTAAAATAGTGTAAGTTTTTGGATTAGAGCAAAAATTTGGAACAATCCACTCGCACCTCCCACCTCCTCAGGCATTTCCTTCCATTTTTAGGTGCCTCAGTGTACCCTCCCTTCTTCCTTTCTATATATATGTCTCTCCCTCCATATCCTCTCTCTCTCTCTCTCTCTCTCTCTCTCTCTCTCTCATTAAAAGGCTTCAGCGAAGCTTCCTCTTTCCCTCTTTCCCACCCACCCCCAAACACCACCTTCTGATTGGTCAGTGTGTCTCTCTGTTCTCTTTCATGTCCCTCATTACAAGCAGCTGTGGGTTTTCAGACTTGTCCTTCCTCTTCCCCCTTTTTCTTGCTTTCTTTCAACTCCTCCTCTCCAATTTTCCCTCCTTGACTGCCATTGATCTTTTCTTTAATTTCCTCTTTTTTTGCTGTACATGTGCGTGTGTGTGTGTGAGTGTGTGTGTGTGTGTGTGTGTGTGTGTGTGTGTGTGTGTGTGTGGTGTGTGTGTGGGTGGGCGGGTCCAGAGGAAAAGTTTCTGTTGGCATCTGTGTAAGATGAGATATTAGGAGCCGCCCTTTCTCCTCCCAAGGCCTTTTCCCTGCAAATCAGCCAGCTGGAAATCAGAAACCTAATCCTAAACCTAGTTCTACCACACCTGTCATGACCCAGGCCTACACTGTGCTTAAACTGAGCTTAAATTGGTCCTCAAATTGACTTAACATTGTGCTTCATTAAGGGCTTAAACTGGATTGACATCGGATCTACCTCATGCTTAGAATGGGCCTAAATTAAACTTACACCGGGTCTAAATAGGCTCTAAATTGAGTGAAACCATGAATAGATTGGACCTAAACCTGACCTAAATGAGCCTGACTTGTTTGTCCTCTGATCAGATGCCACCCAGCACCTCACTGGACCTCGGCTTCTTCCCATTTGCATCCAGTTTGTGTCTGTGTGTCCCACATACGTCGATATGAATGTCTCACTCCACCGCTGTGCCACACATGCTAGATTCTGTCTCGCGCTCGGCTGTGGTCCCGTAACCCGTCCCCTTCGTATCCCTTTTCATCTCAGACTGCTTTTCCCCCGTAATCACGCTCACGACCCCCCCTTCCTTCTTCCTCCTGTCTCTCCTGTCTTTCACTCCGCTGCTAATTATTCGCTCTGTCTGCTGATTTGATTAACAATCGAGGATTTGTGTTGCCGGCGGCCTCCGTTCATTAACACACGTTGATTTAAGGATTCATTAATCGACACATTATGGATTCAGGGGATGCCTTTCGCGCTCAGGACCTGTCATTGTTAGACAAAGCTAGAAACCCACTAAACACACTCACACACATACATATCTCTCTCTTACAGAGAGCAGTGGAAGCAGTTCCTCATTAGGAATAATCCCCCCCCCAACACACACACACACACACACACGTGCACCATCATGTGGCAGTTCTGCATCTCTGTGTGTGTGTGTGTGTGTGTGTGCGTGTGTTTGTGGGGGTTTTTTGCATTGTTAAAGCATAAAAACGAGAAAAAAGGCAAAGCCGAGGCTTAGACAGGTGGTGATGAATTTCAATGAGAGCAGCTCAGATACAGACAGACCTTTTCGGACAGTCGGTAGTACAGCAGGACCCTGGGGAGGGAAGGAGAGTGAGAGAGGAGGAAAAAAGAGAAAGAGCCATCAGAAGTCCAGCTGTTGTGTTAACTATATTAATGGCCGGCGATAACGAAAGCTGTTGCGTTTTTAAAGGGAAATTTTGAAAACAATTTCTGCATGAATAGATGGAAAGTCATTCGAGAGGGTTTGATGGGAAGAGCTTCACCTGGAGAGAATCAGACCGTTTTCTTGACAGCGGTGGTGAATGAAACCGTGGCTCACGGTGTCTAAAAAGTAACGATTTAATCCACTAGGATCACAAATGAACCTAAAGGTCTTCCTTTATACAGCGCTGTGCAGAAATATTGATCCACCTCTCATTTCTGGCATAGCTTACTTCCTAAGATTCAGACTTTCTGAGGTTCTCCATTCTCCCAGCTGAGCTTCTCCATTCATCCTGGAGGACAAAGTTTTTGGTTCTCGTTTTCAGCCCTGAGCACTTTCAGAAGCAGTGTGGGATCATCTCCACGGAGAACAGAAACAAAAGGCAGCCGACGTCCAAAGAAGAGCTTTGGAACGTCCTTCAAGAAGGAGAACGGCTCCTGAAGACGACAAGATCACGAGAACGCTCGTCTAAGAGAGTTCAGGCTGTGGTGAAGAATAGCGGTGGTCCAGTAATGACTCTAAAGCTGGTTCTACAAAGTCTCTCTGTGTTATAAACTGCATTTACATGGGCGTTTGCACATGTTGCAGAAATAACTGTGCATATTGTTTCATTTTCCTACAAAATATAAAGAAATGAGGGTTGGATCAAAAAAAAAAAGTCTTTTCTTCGTACCTGCACAATATATTGAGGTTTAAAAAATATGTTTGAGACCCGAACATGTCTCCAGACACCAGGCATTTGGTTCATACCCGCTTCTTTTAATACCTTTTCTGTGGAGGAGCCCTCAGATGCTTTAAATTCTTCAGATGTCTGACTCCGTTCACCACTGTGAACAATTCTGGAGAACTTCACACCAACCTGCTCTGAATGACATTGTTTCAGCCATTTTATTAATAACCTGAGGAACTGATGGCAGGAGTGCACGGTACCAGCTAGACTCCAGGCTGATCGGTACGTGTACGCGGGGTGGAAATGTTTCTGCTTGGGATCATGGAGAGACTTAGGCCACGCCTCCAAAAATCTCAGTAAAACCTCGTATCTGTGCATCGAGCAAAATCTACCTGGCTTTTTAGAGCAGTTCAGGAAGGATGAGGCCCAAAAGGTGCTTCCTGTAGATAAAAAACTATATATATATATATATATATATATATTTATATATATATATATATATGTGTGTGTGTGTGTGTGTGTGTGTGTGTGTGTAAAAATCCTTATTATTTTAGTTGCTTAAATTTACATTATACAGCAGATTATAATTAAAATACATTAGATATCAAGTTATTCTGCTTATTTTAAGAAAGCTTGTTGATCATAAACGACAAATATTTTCATCTTACTTTGGAAATGACACTCTTTCAAATGAATTAAAAGGATTAATCACACGTTCACATCATGTCCAAGTATGTCGAGCGACGTTTTCAGATACACAGGAGTAAAAAAATCGGCCTTCGCTCCAACAGAGAACACACTCAGAGCTCAGCAGAACCCGATCAAGAGCAGGGGGGGATTTCTTTACTGCTATGGTGACAGTGTGTGTGTGTGTGTGTGTGTTTGAATACACTTACATGTGTTGGACGTGTTGGTGCACTTGAATGTGTGTGTGTGTGTACGTGTCCTGTGTATGTGCGCGTGTTCATATCCATGTGTAGAATCGCCATAGCAACTTTGCTGCCATGTCTTTAACCTCCAGGGCGTAATCTCGGAGATTAACGCAAATCCTAATTCTCATTTCACAGGAATAACCTTTGACCTTTGACCTTTCTCCGTTTCTTTCCTTCCTCCCTCACACACACACACACACACACAGACCCACATACACTCAAACACACTTCTCTTTCTCCAGCTCTCTCTCTCTCTCTCTCTCTCTCTCTCTCGCTCTCTCTCGCTCGCTCACTCGCTCGCTCTTGCACACACTAACACGTTAACACGGCCTCACTCGCTGCTCTGCTTTCCTCTGTGTTGCTTTTTTTCCCTCTCAAGCTTGCACACACACACATGCACCCAGACATACCCTCACACGCTCCACACACACACATACACACACAAGCACATGCACGATTACCCATTCTGCGTGCCGAAGGTGCCGTGTGCTGGGCAGCACCCTGCCCCCTGCTGGCCGCTCTTGGCACCTGCCCGGAACAGGTGTGAAATTCAATTAGAGCAGCAGGTCCCTCAGCGGTCCGTCCAGGCCGGTACACTCCTGCATGTGTGCTGGTGGACACGACATGGCAGTGCAACATCCGTGACAAGCACAACCCCCACTGGGTACAATCGTTAGAGGAAAAGTTGGATGAAAAATGATATTTGCGCTAATGCAACATCGTTAATTCCTTCAGAAAGATTGACGGTGTTCAAATATCTTATGGAAAAATGAATTGTTTCTCAATCTTAGCCACAGAAACTCCTCAGATTTAGCGTTTGTCTTCCTTCATTTCAGCTGTAATTTGACATCCCTCCATCTCCATGGTGAAAGTGGAGAAGCAGGGTCAGGTCAAGGCTAGAAACTTGATGATTTGACTCAGACGGACGGTTTGTCACTAAAATCTGGCTTTAGCACAGGGGCTGCTTTCACCTCATTGGCAGCAGATACGGGAACCAGGCTGCCTTTTCACACACAGGTATATGGTGTGTGTGTGTGTGTGTGTGTGTGTGTGTGTGTGTGTGTGTGTGTGTACTGGCCTTGGTCTCGATCAAGAAAACAGAGAGAAAACAGATTTGTGCCCAAGTGTACGATAGGTTGGGTAGAAGAGCACGGCTGGTGGTTGGCTGGGTGAAGATTTCCTCCTCTGCTTTGTGTGGGCTGTGTTAATAGAGTCCCAGAGGTGCCACTGAAGATGAGAGAGAGAGAGAGAGAGAGAGAGAGAGAGAGAGAGAGAGAGAGAGAGAGAGACAGCGAGAGAATTTTAAATACACATGAGGGAAGCTAGTGAAGAGCACAGGTCAAGCTTAATTAAGCCTCTCAGGCCAGTGTGTGTGTGTGTGTGTGTGTGTGTGTGTGTGTGTGTGTGTGTGCGTGTGCGTGGCAAACATCATCCCAGAATGTGCACAGCTGGGAGCACCATCCTTTAGAGGTGGGACGATCCCGAGGTTTATTTGAAACCGATATTAAAGCATTAATTAGGGGGACGTCGCTCTGGATACGAGTGTCTGCTCAATGCCCTAAATGTAAATGAACAGAACCAGGGAGCCTGTCTACAATACAAATATAATCATTTATTTCTCATCCAGAAGCACCAATGACTCGAAGCAGTGTCCTTATTTGTAATGTTAATTGTGAGAATATTCTGCTGAATTTAAGATCATTATCTTCAGTGCCCTGTAAACATCTATCCCATGCATTCGTTTTATTGGCCAAAGTTAAAAAGTCATGTTCTTTGAAAACGATCAAGCGTTAAAATGATCAGTTCTTTAATTTAACTTCTAAACTCACTAAACTTTCAGTTTCTAAACTCAGGAGGAAACGCACAGCCAGCAGCACAACGTCACAGTTATAGAGCTTTTCAGGATCTCAGGATCTCGCAGGACTGGATCCTTTTTTGTCCAGAGTTTTTTGCTGATACCCGACGCTGATACTCATCGGTACCGATATTCCACCCTTAGACTCGTTACAGTGGCACAGCTTTCAGAATCCACACACTAATGTGTGTGAATGCGCTAATGCTGCACAGCTGAAGAAGCTTCACAGAATGAAACCGGACTGCAGGACAGTCTGAGAGGCCGAGACTCGGCTGGAACTGCACTGCTTTGCGTGGGCCGTTTTAATAGACTCCCAGAGGTGGCACTCAAGTCTGATGATATAGTGAGAGAGAGAGAGAGAGAGAGAGAGAGAGAGAGAGATGAGGACAGACGGGGAGATGAAAGAGACAAAGTGAAAGAGACAGAGAGAGAGAGCAAGAGAGAGATGAGGATGGACAGGGAGATGAAGAAAGCAAGAGACAGAGGGAGAGAGACTGAGAGAGAAATGAGGACAGACAGGGAGATGAAGAAAGCGAGAGAGAGAGAGAGAGAGAGAGAGAGAGAGAGAGAGACCAAAATGGAGAGAGAGCTTGAGAGCGAATTGCCTTTTGCTCTCTTGTTAAAATTCAGGTGTGGTATTACTTTTCAATTCTATTTATTTTAAATACATTGAAAATGTTTCAGGAAGGTCGTGGGTTCAAATCCTAGACCAGAAGGTTGCCCTGAAGTACCCTTGAGCAAGGTACTGTCCCCATCACTGCTCCCCGGGTGTTGGATGTGGCTGCCCACTGCTGCACAGCGTATTTGGGTTAAATACAGATGTGTTTCATTCTGTTTCTACAACGACAACCAGTCACTTTCACTTTCTCTTCATTGGATTCTGTTAAGCTTGTCCAACCTGGCAACAGTTGCTATGACCGAATGAATCTGTAGGCAAAGTACGGACACCGAAGCCATCGCAGCTCCATACAGAGTGTGGTTGTGACCAACAGGAGTGGAGGGGGCACTTTGACTGACCTCTGTCAGGCTGTGTGTGTGTGTGTGTGTGTGTGTGTGTGTGCTGGCTGGCTCCCGCCCCAATTCCTTTTCAATACACTATGTTCATTCTTTATGGGTCACCTACATAGAGCAGGTCACTCTTGTACAGCTCTGCCATTTTCCATCTCTCTGTGGAAGCTACAGATTTTATTCTCACACACAAATCTAATAATAACCGCAATGGCTTCGAGAGCCTGTTCTTATTTAGTCTCCGATAGATCCATCACGACTAGCCCCTGCACCGCGCTGCCGCTTTACTGTTCCCATCAGGGGCGTAAAAATGCATTGATGCCTCAGTCTGATTGTGGAGATTCAACTGCATTGGCTTCACAATCAATTCACATCGACTCAGATAGTGTTCAATAAAGTGCGCGCTCATTTTTTGCCCAAAATACATTTTCTGGGGTTATTCTGAAAGGCTAGGCGAGCCGATTTAAAGGCCACGCTATGCGCTTCATACCAGCTGTCATGCAGGTATCTTTATCACACTATTTTGGATTTTATACAGCCGTGATCTGCTGTCATATTTTGACGTAGGACTTTATTTAATATAAATTCATATCCTATTATATTATTATAATGGGGCAGTGGTGGCCTAGTGGTTAGGGTGTTGGCTACATGATGGGAGGATCGGGGGTTCGAACCCCTTCCCAATAGGTTGCCCTGAGGTACCCTTGAGCAAGGTACCGTCCCCGTCTCGCTCCTCCCTGCGATGGGCTGGTGACTACTGTCCAGGGTGTCCCCCAACCCCCCCCCCCGTCCTCGCCCTGTGTGAGCTGGGATGGACTCCAGCACTCCCCCGTGACCCTGTTTGGGACAAGCGGCAGAAAATGAATGAATGAATATTATTATAATTGTATTATATTATATTATCATATTATTAAAATAATATTATAATGTTAATAATTATTATAATACTATTATCATTATCATTGTTGATAATGTTTATTTCCAAAAGTTTGCAGCACATGTGCTGGTCCATGGTGATTACCTTATAAATATATTAAACCAGCGGGATGCGGTGGTTCTGGGGGGTTTAATCCACACTGTGCCTCCGTTTGGGTAAAATCACTGTAACCCATGGATTCTGATGATGATTATAAATTTAATATAATAATAATTCAATTTTTTAATTCTATTTTAAGGAATGACTGAGGTGGGTTGGCTTAATCATAATGTCTTTTTTTCCACCCCCTTCTGACTCTCACACTCAGTACAATCCGGCCAAATAAAAACTACTGGGCCTTTTTTAAAGTATAATAATCTTTTAAAATATATAGTATAAAATAATTCTATATAATATATATAATAGCAGCCCCTACCAGTAGGTTGCCCTGAGGTACTCTTGAGCAAGGTACTGTCCCCGTCACTTCTCCCCGGGCGCTTTTATAGCTGCCCCCTGCTGCGCGGTGTGTGTTGGTGTGCATGGGTTAAATGCAGAGATCCAATTTCGTTGTGGTTCACTGTGTTTTCACAACGACGGGAATAGTCACTTTCACTTTCATCATTCTGACTGCAGTAGAATAGCTGAACAGCTCGAATCATTTTCAACTGTTTTATTTAACGTGTTAAATGATAGTAAAGCAGGACCCTCTGTTTTTGTTTGGCTGTCAAGTCAAGCGCTTTTTACAACTGTTGTTGTCACAAAGCAGCTTTACAGAATCCGGTCCGAGCCGCAGTTGGGAAAGCCGAGGGCGACAGAGGCAGAACCCAGACGTGAGGAAGAAACCTGGGGAGAAACCAAGACTCAGAATGGGAACCAGTCCTCCTTTGATCGACACCAGAAATAAAAAGGAAAGGAAGAAGTTCCAGTAAAAGTAAAGGAGTCCACTGTAACTGGAGGTTCATGAGCTAATGGTGGAAGCTCTGTTTGAGTGGGGGTTCCCGGCAGCAGCTCCTGCAGAAGAGCCAGTCTGATGGAGCTGATCTGAAGTTCAGGTCGGGAGAGAAATATGATGATAGTAGTTTCGCCGACTCGGTGGAGAAGCTGGTATGGAATTCAGGAGAACCTCACGGAGATCGATGGACTTGCTTTCCGGATCTAACTAAACTGTGAAGATAGATCTGTTTTGAACTCACTGGTGGTGGCAGATCTTTATCCCCGTTTCTGTTTCCTATTTCAGCAGAACCGCGGCTGGTTTGACAAATAAACTTATTATAATCATCGGTTAAACAATACGCCACGCGTCTGCACAGAACAGGGGTGCAAAAAGCCAAGTTCTTGACTTGTGAGTGGAAAGAAGAAGAGTGAAGTGTAGAAGAGTGGAAGTGATGATTAAAAACAGCGAGAGGGAAGAACTGGTTATAAGCTGCAGTAAAAAAGTGGCTCCTCAGCTGGTTGGAAGCAGCGCTAATGGAGGAAGGGTGCGTGATGAAATGGCTGTGGGCAGCAAGTTGCTAATCTTTGGAGCCGGCGCTGTCCCTCTGTGATTTTAAAATCCAATTTGGTTCAGGATGGGTCGGACTCTCTGAAGTGTGTATGGGTGCGCCGAGACATTAGCAGATTTAAAAGCCCTGAAAGAGTTTTGGAGCCGCTAGAACAAGCAGGATGCAGCCAGTGTAGTGATACTGAAACCTTCATAATACCTCCTCCTCCTCCTCCTCCTCTTCCTCCCGCTGCCGAGGATCCTCTGTCCGTGGCATTTGGTCCAAATTGCAGACCCACAGCGGCCTCCTGATGTAATTCAGTGAAAAGTGCATCGCAGTACTTTTAGAGCGAAGAAACTCGTTTCTGTGTCGCGCTGTAGGCCGAGAGTCGGAGTCCTGAGGTGGTGAAATGAAAAATCCCATTTATTTGCCGTTCTTGAGATTTAAAGGAGCATTTTCGCCGCGATTCTTTGTGATTGAAGCTTCCTAAAGTCAAACGCAAGGTCTCATCGCTCCTTTCCATTTTCTTCATTCATCACTGTCAGAGTTCAGTCTGGGTTTAACTCCTTTAATCGTACGTTTGTTGAAAAAATTCCAACTGTTTTGGATCATTTTCGGATTTTATTGATAGAAATGAAGCAAAATATAAACACTGGAATGGCCAAAAGAAGTCCTACAGAACGTATAATATATATATTATAAATTAGGACATATAAAAGTAAATCTATATATATCGATAAAAATGATATAAAAATATAGATTTTTATAATTAGAAAAAAATGACAGAAATATAAGTATTGTGGTAAATATATCAGTAGTCACATTCTCGACATTTTTACATTTTTATATTTAAATTGCTGTAACGATATCATATTTTTTTTTATTTGATTTGATTTTACAAACACAATCATTTGCATCATGAGAAAAGCCCAGTGACTCCTAATAGAATAAAACCAATTATCTGGACAAATAGCTCGCTAGCTGTAAGGTAATTGCCGGAGTAGTCACTTACACTTTCACTTTGTCGGTCTCCCTCCATCGCTTGCGAGTGAATATTCATTTGTCAAAAAACGAAAGTGTCTAAAGGGCCTCAAACAGCAAATAAAATGAAGCAAAAAACGTCTCGCCAGACGAATTCGTTTAATTTCGGATTAATTTTAGTGCCGGGAACTCCGGTAGCGTTTAGAGGACAGGTGGGACGCAACATCTGTGAAGGCCTTGTCGTCTCAGCTGAGTGACTGTGAGGCTTTAGCTTGAGTGTGTGTGTGTGTGTGTGTGTGTGTGTGTATATGTTCCACTTGCGAGTGTTATATTCACAAGCAGCTTTTAAAATCCATTAGTAAAAGGCCCGGTGGAGCCGTAAAGAGCTCGGGATACGAAGGCCGGAGAGGAATCCCCACCGGATTTCTCTTTTCTTTCCTTTCCTTTTCTTTTCTTTTCTTTTCTTTTTTCACACACTCGGGGTCCCCTGTGAGGTCACAGCAAAGATGATGCTGCCCCCCTCCCACTTTGCACACCTTTCCACATCCTTACTTTTCTTCTTCTTTCATTTCCTCCCCTCTTTTTCCACTCTTTTCTTTGCCTCCCCTTTTGTCCTGCCTTCCATCTCTCCTCTATCCATTCTTTACTTTCTCCTTCTTCTGTTCTCTTCTTCTGTTTCATTTCTACACCTTTTCTTCTCCACTGTCCTCCCTTCTTTCTTTTCGTCTTCCCTCGTGTCTTTTATTCTTTCTGCCTTTTCCCTTTCTTCCTTCTGTTCTTTCCCCTTTTCTAATCCCATTTCATCCTTTCTAACCCGTTCATCTGTTCTGTTCCCTTTTTTTCTTCTCTTCTCATTCTTTCCTCTCCACCTCTTTCTTCCTCCTTTCTTTCTGTTTGTTTTACTTTCTCTTTTTATGCCTTTCCTGTCATCTCTTCCCTCTTTTGTCCTCCCTTCTACTGTGCTGTATCCCTCATGTCTCTTTTCTTCCTTTCATTCCTCTTCACCTGTTTTCTCTTCCGTTCCGTTCGTTTCCCATTTCATCTCATTTCTCTTCCCTCCCCTTCTCTCCCTTCATTGCTCTTCTCCTCCTTTAATTTCACGTCCCTTCCCTTCCCTCTCTTCCTTTCCACACTCTCGTCCCCGTACAGCCGGAGTCTGAGAGTGTGAATGTACTTCAGCCAGATAATTCACACCCCTCCCTCGTGGACGGATATAGGACGAAAATGTGTGTGTGTGTGTTTGTGTGTGTGTGTGTGTGTGTGTGTAGTCAAATGCGTCTGAGAGAGTCAGGCACCACTGTTGTTTTCAAACATGACTGGTCCTGATTTGCATTAGCGTTGATGTAGATCCGAACATCTGTCCCTCAACAGCAGTTAAGCTTTGCTTTTTTTTTTTTTTTTTGGCATCACAGCAAGTTCGCTTTGCTTTAAATAGAAAAAAAACCCTAAAAACCGAAGTAGGCCACTTTCAGCCCCACGCCGAGAAATCATCATCCATCTTAGCACAGCCGCTCTAACACACAGCCAACTAACCAGCATTTACATTCTCACATACTTCCACTGTAAACAGACTCATTTATCTCATGCCTTCTCTCCAATCTCTCTCTCTCTCTCCTTCTGTTCTCTACCTCTCCTTCTCCTCTTTCTCTTCTGTCTGAATTTATACTTCAATCCTTCACATCCTCCCCATGTCCTCATCTTCCTTTATCCCTCCTTTCCCTCTTTATTGCTCATTTCTCAATCTTTTACCCCATTCGATCTGATTTCTCCACTTTTTAATCTGTTCCCCCTCTTTCCCTCCTCTCTTTCTCTCTGCCATCACTCTCTCCATGCTATTCCTCTATATTCTTCTGTCTATCTATCTATCTCTCTCTCTCTCTCTCTCTCTCCCACTTCCTCTCCAGTCTTTGTGTGTCCAGGGACCCTGTTGAGGGTCCAGGCGGCGAGTTCGCTGCAGGAGGCGGAGCATCAGTCAGGGGCGTGGTGTAAAGACCCTCTGCAGTCAGGTGACCGCCTCTATGTCATGCCCTGGACGCCGTACCGGACGGACATGCTTTATGAATACGCGTCATGGGACGACTTCAGACAGAGCCGGGCCACCACCACCTACAAGTGAGTGAAAACCAGCAGTGGAGTCCGTCCACGTTGCATGATTTTAGATCTTACGCTCATTCCAGACCCCAGATCAGCCCAGACTTGCCTGGAGTCCAAATGTTGCTTCTTTAGAACTGGAGCTACAAGAGGAACTTTTTTCCATAAATACATTCCCAATCTTCTCAAACTGGGTCCAGGTCTTCATTAAGGGTGGACTTGTAGTTGCGGTTTAGGCCTCAGACTTCGAGATGCCTCATATAACTGGATAATTGACCTTTCTCAAAGCAGGTGAGGTTGGAAGGGGTTTATTATAGTCTGCGATTTGCCCTGGGATGTTTGAGATTGGCTCTCAGGCCCTGTCAGTCCACACGTTCCCTCCTTTGTCAAATGGCAGACTACTTATAAAGTTATAAATGCAATATTAACAAAATATAGCTGCTGCTGTTTTTTGCTATGGGACAAACTTTGGTCCATTTGTATAGATTACAGAAATGCATGATATCAGAAACCTTATGAGAAGGTCATGTGTGTTGACCGTGTGTGAATATTGAAGTTTGCACTTTGCATATGCTAACTTATGGGTGTCAGCCTTTTAACTTTATTTTAGAGCTTAAAAACCCAACTTCAAGCTCTTAAGATGGGAATTCAGGCCTGTTCTGGGCAGAGAAGGGCGCGGAGTGTACGGATTCAGCTTTTTAATTTTCATTATGGGATGAGCACCTCCCAGTGCTCATACAGACCTAAGGCATAACTTGTAAAACAGGCTTCTGCAATATTAACTCATATATCATGCATTCTAGTGCTGACCAGTAGGGCCAGATCTGCCAAGGCATTCGGTTCTTACCTTTCGTCCCCTAGGCTGCCCAATCGAGTGGACGGGACGGGCTTCGTGGTTTACGACGGTGCCGTTTTCTACAATAAAGAGCGAACACGCAACATCGTCAAGTACGATCTGCGCACAAGAATCAAGAGCGGAGAGGCAATCATCGCTAACGCAAACTACCATGACACCTCTCCGTACCGCTGGGGCGGCAAGTCTGACATCGACCTGGCCGTGGACGAGAACGGCCTGTGGGTGATCTACGCCACCGAGGCCAACAACGGACGCCTGGTGGTCAGTCAGGTGAGGAAACAGAGCTCAAAAGCTTTACCGTCCCACTTTTTTTAGTTTTATTTTTTTATTTTTAATGGTTTTCTACAATCCAGGAGTTTAAGTTTATTCTTTGAGTCTCCTAAAATGCATTGACACGTCTAAGCTTTCCAAAATAGCCCTCGATTTCTTAGACTGTGTGTGCAGCGGTGGCCTAGTGGTTTAGGGATTGGGATCAGAAGGCCATGGGTTTAAATCCCAGACCAGTTGGTTGCATTGAAGGTACCCTTGACCAAGGTACCGTGAGTTAGACGCAGGGAAGCATTTCATAATGACAAATTTCATTTGTCACCTTTTCACCTTTGCTGTATTTATCTTTAATCTGAAATGGTCTATTAGAGCTTGTGTGTCTTTAAGCCTCCCTGTGAAGCTGGCCAATCAAAAACCAAGCTCCGAGGCATGTTGATCAATTAAGTGATCAAAGAGAAAATCAGACCCACGATGTAAGATCGGCCTGGCATTTTAGAGGTAAGGTAGTCAAGACATACAATGAATTAAGTTTTATTAATTCATTACTGTAATTAATAGCATGTCACAGATACTCTTAACGAGACAATCAGGCTAATTGTGCTTCAGCGTCAAGTGTTTTTCTAAAGGCAGCCTTGCGTGGTGACCTCGAGGCAAGGTACCAGGCTCCATGATCAGAAGGTCATGGGTTCCAGTCCTGGCGCCAGATGCAGAACATCCCTGTGCTGGAACCACGAGTCCTCAGTCTTAGGCTTAATTTCTTAAAGAATTAAGAAAAGATGGAAAAGACCAATCTAAATTCATTCTCCAAATTAAGCAGGAACCTAGAGGAGCTTTCACCAAAACAGCACAGCCGGGCTAGTCTCGGTCCTATTCCCATAAACAGAACTGAACCACATGAGACTATAAACTGCAGTCTCTGAGCAAAACCAGTCACAAAACCAACACTTTGCTGTGTAAGCGTCTTCATCACCATCTACTGAACCACTAATGAAGCTTGGTGAGACCTGGCGGGGTGTCTAAATCGGTAAAAGGACAAGCTTTGACTCTCAGCTGAGACGGACATGATCATGGGAGATTCAGTCATGTGACAGTCTTGGAGCAAAACCAGGCCCTGCCATACATCCTCTCTCAGGATGGTGGAGATCTTACTCCCAGCGATTGCCTAATACCGTGGCTAAATAAGGTATCTGGCGCATCAAGCTTGTAGCTAACTTTGAAGAAACAGTTCATTCTTTTGATGATTGCACTTCTTTTCTTATTCGAATCCACAAAAACAAAACAAAGAAATGCCCACTGCCTTCATCATCCTTCTTTATACACGTTAATCTGCATTGGTGTAGTTTTGTTTCCTTTTGGTAGCTTATTTTAAATTGCTTTTATTCCTATTTGTTGATTTTATTTTATGTATCAATGATGCTCTGCATCTGGCACCAGAACTGGAAGCCATGACCTTCTGATCACGGAGCTTGGTACCTCGCCTCAAGGTCACCACACAAGGCTGCCTGTAGAAAAACACTTGACGCTGAAGCACAATTAGCCTGATTGTGCTGTTAAGAGTATTTGCAACATGCTATTAAGCACATTCCATGTATGATTTGAGAGTTTCTGTACTAAAGAACAGATTTAAGGGTTTCAGAGCAGCACCCCACACACACACACACACACACACAAACACACACACACATCACCCAAGGTCTATCATTGTACTCACCTGTAAGGTCTCTGAGATTTCTTCCAATTGGATATTACACTTGAAGCACAATTTGCAGCGCTTGACTTACAAATTCCTTCTTTTGCAATTGTTCTAGATGAACAAAAACATCTCCCCGGGCATCATGCTGCACTCTGCACCGCCTTAACGATGCTTATTCTTTGGTATCCTCCTGTCTGCCCTTCAAAAACTGTGTAAAAGAAGTCTTTTGAGAAGGACCCGACACTTTCACAACCTTGTAGCTACGTTTAATCCACATTACCGCATAATAGCAGGACGATTTTTGCACATGATCTTTTTGGAAGTCTCGGTTCGTTTTTATGCAGCCCTATTATCGGAGGTGAAATGGCCAAAAGCACTATTGTTGCTGCAACTGTTCGTTTCTGTGCTCGTTCCAACTCGTGGCTTTTTGAAAGAAGGTTTCCTGCTGAACGCTCAATCTCCTACTAATATTTTTTATGAAGTATATAAATGTTAGCTGCTTTTACAGTGAGTGATCATTTTATGATGAATGGATCACGAGAAGGGCGGCATGAAGTCTCGCCGGAAGGTCCTGCGTTCGATTCCCGGCCTGGGTCCTGTGGAGAGAAGAAACCGGTGCTCCTGGAGAAAACCCCCAACAGAAACAGGGAGAGCGAACTCCACATGTTGAGTTTCCTTCAGAAGCACCAGTTTTTTCTTCCCACAGTCCAAGACATGCATATCAGGAGGACTGGAGATGCTAAACTAACCCCTTGGTGTGAGAATGTCTGTGTGTCCACCATACAATGGCCTGGCGACCTGTCCAGGGTGTTGCTCCACCTGCTGGTTCCAGCACCCTCCACCCTCCATGTTAAGGTTTACATGGGATTCAATTACCCAACGTTATTGTGGTGGATCAGCCAACACTCAAACGTTGAGTTCAGGCCGTTCAGCGGTGGCCTAGTGGTAGGGAGTCGGAAGATTGTGGGTTCGAATTCCTCTCTCCAGTAGGTTGCCCTGAGGTACCCTTGAGCAAGGTACCGTCCCTGTCACTGCTCCCCGGGCGCTTTCAATAGCTGCCCACTGCTGCACGGTGTTTGAGTGCATGGGTTAAATGCAGAGGTTCAATTTCGTTGTGGTTCATGTGTGCTGTGCTGTGACCTCGCAATGACAAGGGTTGTCACTTTCACTTTCTTTTTTTCACTTTCAATTGCTAATAGCCTGGTTTATTTTCATTAAATGTTGCTAACATTAGCTTATTCATTAAGTGCTTTGGATGTCTGGTTCCCATCACCACCACTCTCAACAATCTTGTTTATCTAGCACGTCACAGCATTTCACTAGATATACGCACCAATCAAAGTTCCACTTTAAGGAAATCAGTGTAAGAGTGCCCCTGAACGTGTCTCTTCCTCCTCAGGTGAACCCGTACACGTTGCGCTTCGAGGGCACATGGGAGACGAGTTTTGACAAGCGCCTTGCGTCCAACGCCTTCATGGCCTGCGGCGTCCTGTACGCCGTGCGCTCTGTCTATCAGGATGACGACAGCGAGGCCGGAGGAGATCTGGTGCTCTACGCCTACAACACCAACCGCAACCAGGAGGAGCCCGTCCACATAGCCTTCCCCAACCCGTACCAGTACATCTCCTCCGTCGACTACAACCCCCGCGACAACCAGCTCTACGTGTGGAACAACTACAACGTGCTGAGATATCCGCTGGAGTTCGGACCACCGGACCCCACCACTGGTGAGAGAAGAGAACGAGGGTGGAGAGGACAGGTTAAGGGGTCTAGAAGATGTATCCCAGAGCAGAACTTCGTTAACCCTTTACATTCCGGCCTTGTTAAAGGGTCCAAATATGAAAAATGAAACATTTTCCATGGGATAGGACCTCATAATCGGAAGGTTGTGGGTTTGAGGTCCTGCTTGCCCTGAGGTATCCTTGAGCAAGGTACCATCCCCACCACTGCTCCCGGGGCACTGGAAATGGCTGCACGCTGATGTGTCACAACCAGTCACTTAGTGGATGGGAGGTGTCCGGATCATTTTGGACAGACTGTAGGACGGACTAATTAGCAGCCTCTGAGGGATAAACAGATTTAAATGACAGGAAAGCCCCTCTGAGTGGATGTGTGAGAGTGAAAAAGAGAGATGGAGAGATCGTGGGGGGTGTTGTTAATGCATAATCGGCGAAATGACAGTCTTGTCATGATCGTTATTATTCTTTCATGTTCTCAAACGCCCAAATCCAGCACTAAGTGCACTACTATCTGTCATGCCAATAAAGCCCACTGAATTAAACGAGAGAGAGGGAGAGAGAGGGAGAGAAAGAGGACGGTGCCGGAGTGACAGACAGGTTGATCTATCTGTCTGTGGTGGTTAATGTCCTGTTAATGCTCCCGTCTCTTCAGTACGTCCCCGTCATGCCTTCATTAGCGACCGTCACTAACGCTTTTCTCCAATTACTGTGAAATATCTGATATCTGATCAATTATTCATTCTGCTCTCCTCCCTCCACTCTCTCTCTCTCTCACTCTTTCTCCTCTCTTCTCCTCTCTCTGTCCCTTCCTTCTTCCCTTCCTTCCTTTTTTTCATTTGTCCCTTTACTTCCCTCCACTTCCTCTTCCTCTCTTCTCAACTCTCTTATTTTTTCCGACACTTTTTCTCACTCCCCTTTTTTCTTTCTCATCTCCACTCTCTCCTCCCTCCCTTTCTGTTCTTTTTCTTACCGTTTTTTCTCTCTCTCCCCTCCACTCTCTCTTCCCTCTTTATTCCTTCTCTGTTTCTTTTTCTCACTTTCCCTTTTGTTCTCCCCTTCACTATCATCCTACCTCACTCACTCTTCATTCCTTTTTTGTTCCTTTTGTTTTCCTTTTTTTGTGCTGTCCCCTTCTCTTTCTCCCCTCCTCCTCTGTCCCTTATTCTTTCTTCCTTTTACGCCCATCTTTTTCTCACTTTCACGCAGCTTTTATTCTTTTCTCATTTCCTCCTCTGACCCTCACTGTTTCTATTTCTGTCCTTTTTTCCTCACTTTCCCAGTTTCCCTTTTTCTCCCTCACTCCTCCAGTCTTCTCCTCCCTTGTTTCTCTTTTTCTCTCTCCTTTTGTCTCTTTCTCCTCTCAGCTCTCTTTCCGACATCTCTCACGTTGTCTTTTCTCCCTCCACACTTTCTCTTCCTCACCTTATGTCACTCTCTCTTCCTCTCTTCTTCTTCCATGCTCTTTCTTGTTCTCCCTCTATCCCTCCGCTACGTTCTCCAGAGAGGGACTTTATTCAGTGATATACATAAATTAAAGCAGGCAGCTGTTCAAAAGCCTCCGCTGCTTCACTTATTGTCGAACCAACTTTTGGATTTGCACTTTTGTGCGACATCAAATGCTCGGCTGTTCCTTTCTTCTCTTTGTTTTTGGCTCTGACTGCGTCCTCAAACGTCCACTAACCTTTCCTCTGGTTCTTTAATGTGACATGAAATGCCCCCTTCCTCCCCCTTTCTCTTACTCATCATCGCTTTCTCTCTGTGCCTTTTTTTTCTTTTGCTTCCATTCTGTCTTTCTTCACTGTTTCTCCCTTCCTCCATCCCTCATCCTCACTTCCTCGTTTTTCCTCTTTCTCTTTCTCTCTACTCCTACTCTCATTTTTATCTCATTTTTCTTCTTCACTCTCTGTCAGGTTCCTTGGCCACCACTCAGACGTCCAGCACGACTCCGGCTCGGTCCTTTTCTTCCAGCTCCAGCCCGTCCACCACTCGCCCGCTGCCCCCCACCTCTCACCCCATCGGGGCCATTAATAAAGCCCCGGATCTGCGGCCCATCACTGCTACGGTGCCGGTGACCCGCAGACCCCCGCGGCCCCCTCCCGGCCCCGAGGCCCTGCTGTGTGAGGCCAACGTGGCCCGTGGTGTCCAGTGGCCCACTACACAGAGCGGAGAGACAGTGGACAGACCCTGTCCTAAAGGTTCACTCGGTGAGAATCTATGTGTTTGGATTGGATGGGTTGATTGATTGTTTGTTGAATTGATTGTTTTGGTTGAATAGATGGATGGATGGATGGATGGATGGCTAACTGTTTAGCTAATTGGTTGGTTGATTGATTGATTGATTTATGAATGGATGGATTAACTAATTTATTGATTGATCATTTGATTGATGGATGGATGGATGGATGGATGGATGGCTAACTGTTTAGCTAATTGGTTGGTTGATTGATTGATTGATTTATGAATGGATGGATTAACTAATTTATTGATTGATCATTTGATTGATGGATGGATGGATGGATGGATGGATGGCTAACTGTTTAGCTAATTGGTTGGTTGATTGATTGATTGATTTATGAATGGATGGATTAACTAATTTATTGATTGATCATTTGATTGATGGATGGATGGATGGATGGATGGATGGCTAACTGTTTAGCTAATTGGTTGGTTGATTGATTGATTGATTTATGAATGGATGGATTAACTAATTGATTGATTGGTCATTTGATTGATGGATGGATGGATGGATGGATGGCTAACTTATTAGCTAATTGTTTGGTTGAATGATTGATTTATGAATGGATGGATTAACTAATTGATTGATTGACTGACTGACTGATTTATGGACAGGCGGACAGATTAACTGATTGATTGAATGATCATTTGATTGATTGATGGATGCATGGATGGATGGATGGATGGACGGACAGACGGAAAGACTTCTGTTTTCTTCAGGCTTCAAAATGCGAATCAGACAGATTTGAACTCCCAGAGAACATATCTTAAAAAGAATTCATGTTTGAACGATACTGAAATTTACCACATTGAACATCAAACAGTCCAATCCTGACGTCCCCCTGAAGCAGAACTAAGAGTGAGAAGGGCTGTACGCACACAGGCTGACTCCTGCTGCTGTCTCCACTGACTCCACTGACTCTAACACTCTTCCGTCTTTATACCGTGATGTTCTCCAGCAACGAAGGTTCTTGCTCACGTTCCTGCTGGATGCGTATCTGGGTTTTGCCGGTTGCTAAAAACATGCACGGGCGAGCCAGTCATGTTCAGTTATGCTTAATCATTTTCCTTTGGAGCTCAGCTTTCTTTAGGGAACGAGAGACCCAGTTTACATCAAAAGGAGGGAATGTTGGCCCAGAAAGTCGGCCATTAACTGGACGCTGGACAATAATCCGCAGCACATGCTTTGTACATGTGTATCATTTGCCCACAAAAGCAAGACTAACCTACTTAGAGAG
Source organism: Hepsetus odoe (assembly GCA_017165825.1). Lineage (NCBI taxonomy): Eukaryota > Metazoa > Chordata > Actinopteri > Characiformes > Hepsetidae > Hepsetus > Hepsetus odoe. The sequence continues at coordinate 27,339,948 of CM029368.1, forward strand.
AAAACAGATTTAAGTTCCCTGGAGCGCTGAAACTGATCGGTTTAGTGTAATTACCATGAGATATTAGTATATATATATATATATAAATAAGAGGATTTTGATCAAATATATGGAAGCCAAAATGCCCGTCCCTGTGTGTGTGTGTGCATGTGTGTATGTGTGCACGTGTGTGTGTGTGTGTGTGCGTGTTCTCGATGGACCTGTCTATCTCTCTCATTCTCTCTAATCTCTACCAGGCTTTCCAGTTGGACTCGCGCATGAAAGGAAAATCCTGAGGAAAATTAAATAGCGCTCTCCGAGCCCAGTGCAGGATAGCCCGCCAGAAAAGCAAAAAAAAAAGGAAGGCACCACACAGACAAGAGCACCCCCGCCCTTGTCAAACAAACCAGACATCAAACGGCTCTCTAGTGGAGGAAGAAACGCTCTTCCTTCGGCTGCACTTCCTCCACCTGCTTCGAAAACATGTGAAGGAGGCCTTTATTCTGTGTGCCTTTCTGTTCTGTGCTGAAGTGACAGATACATAAAATTAGCAGCTGGCGTAATTGGTGCGTCCTGGCGCAGCTTTCAAAACCAATCTAGTGTGGACAGAGGAGCAGAGGGAGAGAGGGAGACGGAGAGAGAGAGAGAACGCATGAGAAAATCTAGCACTCTGGTCTTCCTCTGTGGAATCCAGCTCTCTCTTTGTCTCTCTCTCGCTCTCTCTTTCTGTGTTGGGAGCTGTTTGCTTCTGCCGTTTGATCGCAGCGTGTTGTCCTCTGTCTGAACCGAGCTGGATCTGGATAAATAAGCAAACTTTTGCTAAAAACGAGGCGAGGCAGAAGGTGGCTCCCCCAAGGTTCCTCTCTCATCTTACAGGGCTTTTTCAGGTCTGGGCTTCAGGGTGTGTTTGGTTAGACAGGGAGTAGGTGCAGAGGTGCATGTGTGTGTGTGTGTGTGTGTGTGTGTGTGTGTGTGTGTGAAGCTCTGACTTTTTCTCTGTTCCTTCGCACTTCTTTTCTTCTGCATCTGTCCAGCCATACAATCTTCTAAAACCACACAGTCCCTTCACAACTCGATTCTGGTTGCAGGCATCGCTTCTTTCCAGTGTCAGACGTCTCCAGTGCAGTGGAACCCTCGAGGTCCTGACCTCAGTAACTGCACTTCTCCTTGGGTCAACCAGGTGGCACAAAAGGTAGCTTTATACCTTTATTATTGTTGTTGTTGTTGTTATTGTTTTCATTTTAGAGATACATTATTAGATAAACACACACACACACACACACACATATATATATAATTTGCTGCAATGGACTGATGACCTGTCCAGGATGTTTCCTCTCCTTTCACCCTGTGAGAGCTCCAGCATCCCCCGCAACCCTAATCAGGACAAGCAGCTCAGAAAATGAGTGAGAGAGAGAGTACACATGTTTATGTGAACAGTCTCACGGGTATATTTGTGGTATATCTATCTATAAATAAATACACACATAAACAGGTTTTCGTGATGTTCTGGAGAAGACTTTGCTCGGCGCTCACCATCAATAGAACGATTTTGTCGAAAAAGCCAATGCAGCTCTGGAAGGAAACAGATTCGGCGACATTTCGTAATGGAAATGAAAGCGCTGCTAATGAATGCCAAACAAATATTAGAGATTTTGCCATTCGGTGTTCAGCGCTTAAGGGACAGTCATGCAGGAGCTGAACCTGCTTCTGAAGTGTTTCAGTACGTGAATGTATCTGTAGGGCGTTACGAGGACAGGATTTGTAGGAAGTGTAACGAAGCAGCGGAAGTTTGTCCTGCCAGGGACGAGTCACGTGGAGGAGACAGTAATTGCCTCGCCGGAGGAGTCAGAAAGTGGATTAGCGAGTCGTCTTAAGAGCCGTTGTCCTGGTTCTATAGCTCAACAAGACATCTCAAAATGCACCCCTATTGTAATGCAGGCAGTCTGGGGGCTTAGAGAAGTGTGTGTGTGTGTGTGTGTGTGTGTGTGCAGATAAAGAGCGGGGAGAATGCTGCGAACATCGCCGGCGAGCTGGTGAACCACACGCGGGGTCACATCCATGCAGGCGATGTCAGTTCCTCTGTTCGTCTGATCGAGCAGCTGCTGGACATCCTGGACGCTCAGCTTCAGGCCCTGAGGCCCGGAAACAAAGAGTCCGCAGCCAGGAACTATAGCAAGGTGCCTTAAGGCGTGCACTCCACCAGAAACACACTCTTGTGCACACTGAGGACACAATAAACATCTCTTCACCGAGCGAGAAGTGGTTCTGTGTGGCATCCAGAAGGGGCTACACCTCCGAGAACCACTGCATGCAGAATTTCTAGATGAATATTACACTATCAGGGAAAAGAAGGCGCTGCGGCCGTACGATCTAGGTTCATCAGGGGGCAAACAGGGTGCACACACTTTTAAACGTACAGCATGTTCCTGGAGATCCTGTTCTGCACCTTCGGTGTGGTTTTTCCAGGAAAAGGAGGCAGATTTGTACCTTTTCTTTAATGTTTAGCAGTAGAAGAGTAAAACAGGAAGTCCAGAGAGGGAACAGGATGTACAGTCAGTCCACCTAAAAGTGGAACTGCAGTGAAATGATGCTCCAGAACTGAAGGCGCTGAAGGTGTAGCCTTGAGGGGACGGGCACAGTGACATCCCAGTACCTTTTTTTTAAAGCGTGTAGTTAAGCATGATCAGTTCAGCAAACGAAGTGTAATAAAACAGATAATAAAACAGGGTGTCATTTAACCAGGAGTGCCCAAACTTTTGCTTGTGACTATGCATCTTTGCTAAAGGTGTATTATCCATACTGTGCAGCTCACACACACACACACACACACACACTCACACACACACACACACACACACACACACACACACACACACACACACACACGGCCACACACGTGCTATGCAAATACTGTCACTCTTCTGCCTCTACTTCAATTTTAACAGGATTTTATTTCTTATGCTCTACATGTGTGTGTGTGTGTGTGTGTGTGTGTGGTACTTATTATATTTGATTTCTGTAGTTACAGAAGAGAGAGCTGACTGCGAGTATATATTCAGGTACTGCAAAGTTCTTCCTCTCCCTTTCCTTTTCTCTTTCTCTTCTTCTCTCTCTCTTCTCTCTTCTTCTCTTCTCTCTCTTCTCTCTTCTCTCTCTCTCTCTCTCTCCTCTCTTCTCTCTCTCTCTCTCTCTCTCTCTCTCCTCTCTCTCTCTCCTCTCTCTCTCCTCTCTCTTTCTCTCTCCCCTCTCTCTCTCTCCCTCTCTCTCTCCTCTCTCTCTGTCCTCTCCTCTCTCTCTCCTCTGATCGAGATATGACCTGCAAGCCTCCTGCACTGCTGTTTCAGCTGCACGTTTCCCATCTCCTTTCAAAACGCTCTCACTGGAGCCACACGCAGTCATTTAGCGCCACTAAAAGCCGGCGCGTGTGTGTCTGTGTGTCTGTGTGTGTGTGTGTGTGTGTGTGTGTGTGTGATAGAGAGAAAGGAGAGAAACCAAGATAGTGCTGTGTTTTTAAACTATAATTGTAGCCTTATATTGTCTTTTGTAGCAATGTTTCAGTTTTTAATGACATTTGAGTAATGGAGCTCTTGGCTGGGCAGCTTTGCAGTGAGATGATGAGTGCTGGGCCTGGAAAGTCTCTGGAGGCTCTCAGGTTGCTCTATGGCACTGTTTTTCACCTTCAGGTGTGTGTGTGTGTGTGTGTTAAAACCAAGTTGTTTTTCTATTCCATTTGTGTAGTTATACAACAGCTTAATTAATTATGTAGTTAGTTGCTTAAGGCTTTCCGTTGAATCTCAGTTCACATTACATATCAGCGGGGTTCAGTCCGCACTTCTCACTTTCTTACGTCCTGAGAAACGAGGACATGACGAAATGACTTAAAGGCTGATAGAGGAGTATCCATAATGATCCGCTTTCAAACTAACAAAATCTCACCTTCCAGCCTCATGGGCACATGCTAGAACGGATCAAATATGTCGAATACACGCTTTCCACAGTTTCAGAATCTGATTTATTGGACAAGAAACTATCCCTTATGGTGGGGACTAACAAAGACCGTGCACACACTGTGTCCACTGGACCGTGCCAAAGGCAAGCCGCCAGTTTCTTTATACTTAGTAGGAAAATGAGACAGTGGGAGATTTTTTTGCAACAAGTTTGTAGGATTTGAACCAGATATCAAGTCCAAATTTCACCACCGTTGTTCTTCAGCACAGCCTGAACTCTCTTAGATGAGCTTTATGTGGTCCTCTGTGGAGATGGGGATCTTACTGGCTGTTTGAGAGCCATAAACTCAGGGAAACATTAAAATAAGAAAATCAGACTCTTTGGAAGCAAAATATGATCAAGATTGATTTATTTACCTGGATCTGATCTGGATAAGAGCGTATTTTCAGCCATTTTTGGATCTTTATTAGGTTGTGTTCATCCAATCGAAATCAAGAGCCTACATGAATTAGCGTTGATAAGAAACGATGGGGGTTGTATATATCTATAAATCATATATTTGGTCAGTAGATAAATAATAGAGCTTATTCATACAATAATGTTTAAAACGAGGTAAATGAGAAAATCAGGACTGCTTAGTTTGAATTGGTCCACATGATATTATATATTTCTGCAATGAATGATAATAGACGCCGCATTCTGCAATTCCTTAGATTGATTTAGCTTTTAAATTATCGGCAGGAGATGAAAGTACAGGAAAATAGTGAAATTGAAACGTTACCTTCTGCCTCCCGGTTTTGGATAGTCTGTGTTCTTGGTCTGGAATCTCCCCCCTGTAAAGAAGAGCTAAAACTTCTGCACAATGGATCATTTCATATTATAACTCATGCATGATTCATCTCAGCTATTAAATTAAGCAGCAAATCCCCTTTACTAATTCTCTTCCCGGTGTAAAGTGTGTGTGTGTGTGTGTGTGTGTGTGCGATCATGCGCATGTCTTTTTGTTCACGTCTGTGCCACTGTGTGCCCATATGTATATGTGTGTGCGTGTGTGTGCGTGCAGGCGGTGGTCCAGTGACGGGTGGATAATCTGCTGCGTGTGGAGGCTCTGGACTCGTGGCGGGACATGAACAGCTCGGAGCAGGCTCACACTGCCACCATGCTGCTGGACGTCATGGAGAAAGGAGCCTTCCTGCTGGCCAACAACATGTACGGCAACTGCTTCAGTGACCACGGCAACAACATCGTGAGACGCACCTGAGGGCCCAAAGTGGTGTATCTAAGAAATAGCATATTCAGAGGTGCTCACTCCAATATTTTTAGTTTAGCTCTTGGTATATATTTTACTTAGCAGTTTCACTGTCAGGTTGCCCAGACTCGAATACAAAAGTGGACATGGCTGGAGAGACGTGTCACTGGGAGACCAACCATGAAGCAGAAGAGCAAAGGTCAGCGTGATGACATTAGTGCAGTGCACTACAGTAGGTTTGATGAACGTGTGAATAAATAAAGCTGCTGTGCATTGACACGAGAGGACATGGAGCCTGTGAGGGGTGAGCAGTATGGGTGGCCTGATGGGTGAGCAGCTGACACACCTACAAAAGTGTGTAGGGGTGTGTGTGTATAGCATCTGTGTTTCAATAGTTTGATGTGAAGAAGCAATTCAATCACTAATAACGCTCTCAGTGTGGTTGTGTGTGTGTGTGTGTGTGTGTGTGTGTGTTTGTGTGTGTGTTTGTGTGTGCAGATTTGGAGGTGCATATCCTGAACACTGAGATGGATCTGACTGATCTACAGAATCTCTCTTTTCCTCAGAATAATCCAACCGAACGCATCCAGCTCTCGGCCTCTACTGTCAAACAGTACAGCCGCAACGGTCAGTCTCTCTCTCTCTCTCTCTGTCTCTCTTCTCTCTGTCTCTCTCTCTCTCTTCTCTCTCTCTCTCTCTTCTCTCTCTCTCTCTCTCTCTCTCTCTCTCTCTGTCTCTCTCTCTCTCTCTTCTTCTCTCTCTCTTCTGTCTCCTCTCTCTCTCTCTCTCTCTCTCTCTCTCTTCTCTCTCTCTCTCTCTCTCTCTCTCTTGTCTCTCTCTCTCTCTCTCTCTCTCTCTCTCTCTCTCTATTCTTCTCTTCTCTGCCCTCTCTCTCTCTCTCTCTCTCTCTCTGTCTCTCTCTCTCTCTTCTTTCTCTCTCTCTCTGTCTCTCTCTCTTCTCTCTTCTCTCTCTCTCTCTCTCTCTCTCTCTCTCTCTCTCTCTCTGTTCTCTCTCTCTCTCTCTCGCTTCTCTCTCTCTCTGTCTCTCTCTCTTCCTCTCTTTCTCTGTATCTCTCTCCCTCTGCATCTCCATCTCTCTCTCTTTTGCCCTCTCTCTCTGCTCCCTCTCTCTCTCTCTTCTCTCTCTCTCTCTCTCTCCCCTCTCTCTCTCTCTCTCTCTCTCTCTCTCTCTCCCTGCTCCTCTCTCTCTCTCTCTCTCTCTCTGTCTCTCTCTCTCTCTCTCTCTCTCTCTCTCTCTCTCTTCTCTGTCTCTCTCTCTCTCTCTCTCTCTCAGCCTCTGGTCTCTCTCTCTCTGTCTGTCTGTCTCTCTCTCTCTCTCTCTCTCTCTCTCTCTCTCTCTCTCTCTTCTCTGTCTCTCTTCTCTCTCTCTCTCTCTCCCTTCGTTATCTCTCTCTCTCTCTCTCCTCGGCCTCTGTCTCTCTTCTCTCTCCTCTCTCTCTCTCTCGCTCTCTCTCTCTCTCTCTCTCTTCTCTCTCCTCGCTATCTCTCTCTCCCTCTCTCTCTCTCTCGCTCTCTGTCTCTCTCTCTGTCTGTCTCTCTCTCTCTCTCTCTCTCTCTCTCTCTCTCTCTCTCCATTTTTGCATTAATATTCATTCTGCCCCCTCATTTTTTCTTTCTATCTCTTTCAGTCTATCGTGTTTCTTTTTCTTTTGTTCTTTTTTCACTCCTACTTCTCTTCTTTATCTGTCTCTCTATCTTTCTCTCGTTCTCTCGCTTTTTCTGTCTCTCTCTCTCTTTCTCTCTGTGTTTCTTGCTATAGCCATTCCTTTTTTCACTCTCCTTTGTCCTTCTTTTCTATCCTCTTCTATCGCTCCTTTCTTCTTATCCCTTTTATCTTTTTGTTCTTCTCTCTCTCTCTCTCTGTCTCTCTCTCTCTCTCCTCCATACTCCCCTCCTTACCCGCCTGCTTTCCTTCCCCAGATGCAGAAAACCTTGCAGCAGGTCAAATCTGCGATTTTTTTATTTAGTTTTTTTTTTTTTGAGGTAGTTACCAATCCCCTATGGGCAGCACAGAAGTATTTAAAAAATAAATAATAAAAAAAGAAGCAGAAAGTGGCAGGACATGAGTCACAGCCAATAAGAGACAAAGCTGTAATCATTAAAGAGCACATTAAAGCCTCTCATTAGTTTTGGCACCACTGGCACACGCTTATTGTTTTCTTGCCCAGCACACCTGATTCAACGATGGCGCTGGGAACGCAAAGCTTTGCGTGTGAGTTGAGGTAAAGTGCTGGAGACGGGTAAACACTATACCGTACAGTGGCGCGGCCGTCCCGGGAGACGCTCAGGCGTAAACAAAACCGCGAATTAAAGAGAGCCAAGCGAGGCTCTCTTAACTAATGTAGAAAAACAGATAATCAACCTGAACCGAGGAAGCAAACTGCTTTGAAAAACCCTCGTCATCTCCAAACACAGTCCTTCTGCAGAGAAACTCGACACGCTGAACAGAAACAAGAGTGTTCCCAAAACATCGGGGTTGTGACAGGACGATGGGTTTCACCCCCCGTTCAGCCTGCAGCACTAAAGGAGCCTGGAAAGATAAAGCAATGATGAATAGCCTTTAGTCAACCTTGTAACGAATGGCTTACACTCTCACTCTGCACCTGCTTTCACTGGCCACTTTATCAGAAACCCCCACCTCATAGCTTCGCCCTGTTAGAGGACTCTCAAGAGGTCGACTCAGAGGCCGTGGGCTCGAGGCTGGCTTGTGCCCAGCAACAGACCCTCTGAGCCCTCAGAATCCCCAGCTTTCTGTCCAGACGCCTGTGGGCAGGATATAAAGTCACTCTGCAAATACAGAATGTCTAGAACTTTTGCAAAGTTTCATCCATCATTTCTTCATATTTTGCTTCCAAAGAGCAAGACTTTTTTGCTGTTTTGCTGCTCCTCCGTTTCCGGATTTTGAATGATCTGGTGACAGGGACACAAACAGCCTGACCGTGGGCTTTCGGCTCTGTCGGCTCTGGTGCTAGTGGAAACGAGTGAGCCTCGTCAAGCTCGTAGACTGATGCTACTGTGATAGGTTGTGTTTGCTGCATTTTGGCCTAAGATGTCCCCATTTTTTCAGTTCAGCCCAGGTAGAGAGCTTCATGTCACTATGAGCTTTTCCATTAGGCAATTGGTGAACTGAACCGTATCTGTTGTGTGTCAGAACATCTGCCTCTTATAAATGTGGCAAACCTGTGTTGAAATGAGGGAACTGGAAACAGAACCACGGGAACAAAAAAAGTGAAGTCTTCGCTCACAAACAGACACACTGCCGTCTGATTGGTTGAAATATGGAAACACCTTCATGATGAACATTGTGTTAAAGGGTTGTTTTAAATGTAGGAAAGCGTAATGCTACAAAATAGCAAGACCAGGTCCGTCATAAAGAATTGAAAAAGAAATAATGCTGAGATGTTTGGTTGATATGACGAGGATGGACAGGATTAGAAATGTATAAAGGAGAGGGATGAGTTCCCAGGTTGGACGCCTTGGAGACAAAATGAGGGAAGCAAAGTTGCGTTGGTGTGGACGTGTCCAGAGGAGAGACGAGGATTGCTGAGAATAGGGAGGAAGATGTTAAAGATGGAGCTGCCAGAAAGAGAGAAGAGGAGATCGTAGAGGAGGTCGAGTGATCTGCTGAGGAGAGGAGGCGGTGTGGTGGGTCGAAGTATAGATGCAGAGGACCGTAAGAAATGGAGTCGGTTGATCCGCTGTGGCGACTCATAAACGGGAGCGGCTGAAGGAAAAAGAAGAAAGAAGAAGAAGAAATTTTTTGCTTCTAATCACCATCTCCAAGATTCCCACGGATCCTGCAAAACTTCTACTTTCAGACATTTCACAGATCCTGCCCTATTTTATGGCTAAAATGAGCCAAATCCAGTCCAATCCACCCCCCAGACTTACAAACTTTTGTTTCAAGACCTTTGTCATTGACTCAGAATCATCATTACCCGAGCCGTGCCGCAGTGGAACCCGCTTTCAGAAGGTAATAAAGCGGCCTAAATGCCTGCAGTGCTGTAATATCCTCAGCAGCGGCGTTTCCGCCGCGTTTTCCACTCCGGCACGTGTAAAATGAGCATTACGCCTGGAGTTGTTTCTTCAATACTTACCATGCGAGCGTATGGCATGCCACCAAAACTATTTACTAAACACCCAGCAGTGTTTACCCATTTAGAGTTACACTTAATCAGGCTGGACAATGAAACCAGAGTTTAACACTCTGCCTTCCCCGGGCCACTGAAGATTTAAACCGCTTTCACTGAGACGCCATTCAGAGCCGAGAGAAAGAGCTGCATGGTTTTCTGCTGTGCGCTACAGGCATCAGAAAGGATTAATGATATGGTCCAATAAGATGTTATCAGTACGGAGTGGTAAAACCAGTGTGGAAACGCAGCACAGAAAGCAGCTTATTAGCAACTGTGGTAGCCAAATCATGAGGCGGGTGAAAAAATGACCGTAAGCCATTGTTGAAAAGAATTGAGACCAAAAATAATCCAAATTAATATGCATTTATATCACATGAACTGGTTCTACTTAGTGTTCATTGGAACTGCACGATCATCTAATTGATTGCAGTAATTCCGGCAGCTGCAAAGTAAACATCTGGTTGAATTTACATTAAAGGATCTGGATGGGATTAGGATGTACAATATACTGGGACAGTCTCTCATTGTAGGCTGATGCATTGAAAAATAAACTCCGTGCAAATTCCAGAAATGATCTCCGACCGGAAGATTGTGAAAACGGACAGCTGATTGGAGCTACAGGCCAGCAGAACTGATTACAAAGTGAAACACATTGAAACAGTGGAAGGATACTCTCTCTTTCTCTCTGTCATTTAATACAATATTATTAATTGCCCTTTGCGGTGTAAGTGTGTGGCTGATGTTCACTTTTGATAGTGGTCTGCAACCAGCCTCTAGATAGACCACTGGGAAATATAAAATAGTTTTGGAAAATAAACAAGTGTTCTGATGAATTCCCAAGTGTCCGGAGAATTGCATTACTTTGGCTAAAAAGCACTTGTTAAATCTGTTAAAATGCAATTTCTGATTATTTATAATTGTGCTGTACTAGCGAACTGGGACCTCAGACCGTACCAGATCCTAGCGTGGCATCACTGAAGGAGCGATGGCTATCCCGAAGATGGTTCCTGAAGTTTCTCCACTCGGGAGCCGTCTCAGTTCATCTTCTCTCATCCTGCAGTGGTTTAAAGATGTGGGACCGGACTGACGAATTCCCATCGTCCCCAAAATCCAGAAACTTCAGAGGCTCGTGATGGACAGCCGTGCCGCGCACCCTTCACTGCAACTTAGCACAATTCCCAGCCTGATTTACACACTTATTGGTTGATAATAACAGTCTAATCAGATTAACAAAAAGCGCTGAGACAATTTCTTTCTTTGATGGTTTCTTAACTGGCAGCTGCTAATAGAATAGCCGAGGAGGCGTGTAGATTACTATCGTTTCCAGGGCTGACGGAGCAATCAGGGCTTAACGAATTCTCTCGCCCTCCACTCCTCTCTTCTCCTCTGTCTCTCCACCATCTTATCCTCCGCTCCTCATCTCTCCTCTCTGCCTCTTTCTCCCTCCTGTCTCCTCTTCCTCTCCCCATTTTTGTGTTTTGTGTCTGCGGCCCCGGCTCGGCGGCAGAGGAGAGATTAGGATGATTGAAACAAACGCACATGAAATATTCATACGGAATACTAAGAGTGAGTCGTGAGCTTGCAGCCGGGAGGGATGAATGTCTCATGGCCTCCAGGTTAAATCTCTCACTCCTTTTTTTTTCCTCTCTCAGCAGTCAAAATGAAATGGTCTTTACCATCAGTCTAACCCTCGCTTCCTCCCTCCCTCTCTCCCTCGCTCCATCTCTTGCCTTTTAGTCCCATCGTCCTGTCATTTCTTACAGTAATAATATCTCTCTCTCTGTCTCTCTCTCTCTCTTCTCTGCCCTCTCTCTCTCTCTCTCTCTCTCTCTCTCTCTGTCTCTCTCTCTCTCTCTCTCTCTCTCTCTCTCTGCTCTCTGCCCTCTCTGTCTCTCTCTCTCTCTGTCTCTCCTCTCTCTCTCTCTCTCTCAGTCTCCTCTCTGTCTCTTCTCTCTCTCTCTGTCTCTCTCTCTCTCTCTTGTCCTCTCTCTGTCTCTCTCTCTCTTCTCTCTCTCTCTTCATTTTCTCCCAACCATTTTTCTGCACTCTTGTCTCTTCCTTGCTTTCTGTCTTTCTGTTTCCTCTCTTTTATTCACATCCTACTGTCTTTGTGTAACACTCTTTTTCTTTTCTATTTTTCCCTCTCTCCATCTCTTTGTATCCCTCTCCCTCTTTTTTCTCTCTCCCTCTCTCTCTCTCTCATTTTCTATTCTCTTTTTATTCATATCCTGCTGTCTTTCTCTCTCTCTCTCTTTCTCTCTCTCTGCCTCTTATGTTCCCTTCTCTTTTTATTCATATCCTCCTATCTTCGTGTAACACTCTTTTTCTTTTCTCTCTGTCTCTCTCTCTGTCTCTCTCTGTAGGTCAGGTGAAGGTTGTTTTCTTGCTCTATAAGAATCTGGGCTCTTTCCTCTCCACTGAAAATGCCACTGTAAAGATGGAGGTCGAGGCTGGACTCGGGGGACAGAGGTCATTGTCAACTCCTACGCCATCGCCACATCCATCAATAAAGAGTCCAGCCCGGTGTTTCTACTGTACCTGTAGTTCTACTCTAAAGCACCACAGGTGGGCCTGCCATACACACACAGTACACACACACACACACATTTGTATGGTGGGAAATCTTAGCTTAGCTGCCGTGAGACGTCCCTTTCCTCTCCTCCTCTTCTTAACTGTGGCCAAATTTCTAAAATTATCAGCACTATGTTGCACTCACAGAAACGATGTATAACCCTTTCTGTGCTCACCTTAACGAGGTCGTCTGCTGGAAGGCAGGATGTGGGTCAGTGTATGTATTTATAGCACCGTTCAAATGCCAATAATGAAATTTATATAGAAATATACAGACTTATAGTCAGATGCCCCGCCCCACTTATTTCATTTCCTTTTGAAACTGGCAAATTTTAGATTTTGGAAAAAGTTGAAGTCATTATAACATCCTAATCACCATGAGCACTTTCGTTAAAGTTAATTAGTGAATGTTTGGCTTCCTAATGAGCCAATCAGGTACAGTGGAGGCAGAGATGTGAGTCTGGCGTTGACAGACTTGGACTCTACATTAAA
>CM029368.1:27359843-27389843 GCA_017165825.1 Hepsetus odoe
TGAACATCTGGGCTTTGATCTGTCAGTGTCTGTGTGAACTGGGGGAAATTACATGGATATCTTATCCTGTGCTAATCGGTGTGTGTGTGTGCGTGTGTGGTGCTGTATCCGTAGGTCCATATGAATACAGTAAGTGTTCGCGCTACTCGCACCGCTGGCGCCGCTCCAGCCCAGCTCATGGCTCTGAAAAATCTCACATCCAGACTAACAACTGGCTACACTAGGCAGCTAATCGCGCACACAGCTGGTACACAGACAGGTACATACACACACACACACACACACACATATCATAGTCAGTTTTATAATAAGGAGTAGGGGTGTTGTAAAAGTGATTTTTGTCTTATGAAAATTTCTAAATAAGAAAAGAGGAAACTATCACACTTTAGTGAAGTGAGAGGTGAGTTTGGCATTCAGTGCCGGGGAGCAGCATTAAGAGCGATACCTTGCTCAAAGGTACCTCAGGGTAACCTGCGGGTCCGGGACTCAAGCCCATGACCTTCATAGCTCTTTATAGATCAGGGTTAATAGTCTCTTACCACCACCTATATGAACAGGGCGTATAAATATCGAATGGCCAAAAGTACATGGACACTCCTTATAAAGCGAAGGTTTAGCTTCCTGACAGCCCTGCACTCTGGCTATGGCAGACACACAAGCAGCCGTGGAGCACACTATCCAGCATTTCTTCTCTGAAAAGTCCAACAGAAGCTCCACGACGAAGCTTCTGGGTTCCAGTAGCTGAGCAGCCACTGATGATTCATGAGGCACAATGGCTGATGTTTCTATTAGGAATAGCATAAAAACAGAGAAATCAGGTGTCGGGCCACTGCTCATCCCTAATGCACAGCGGCAAAAGTTTGGAGGAGGTGGATTGATGGTGCAGGACCGGGTAGTTCCAGCATCCAGAAGCATTCAAGAGAACTGTGTGCTTCCATCTTTTTGATTCTCTTTTTTACCTCTTTATGAGCAAAAAGTGATAGTGATGAGTGTGTGTGTGTGTGTGTGTGTGTGTGTTTAGAGCTGAATTCGTCGCATGTGGAAAGACACAGTGAGGAAACAGACTGAGTCCTCCTTCATGGCCACAGACATCAACAGCACACCAACACTCAACCGTGGTGAGACTCTAAATATAACTTCTAAACTCCAGAAAAGGCTGTTGTTATGGTTTAATGTCAGATATGAACGGTGTGAACTTTTGGAAAGCTCACGTGCAGCAATTTTAACATGCAGCATTAAACTACATGGGCTCTTTAAAATATATTTTATCAGGATTGTATTACTCATTTCTGGAGCCACTTGTCCTGGTTAGAGTTTGGGGAGATGCTGAGCCCATCCCAGCCCTTCCCACAGGGCAAAAAGGCAGTGGGTAAAACTCTTGGACGGTCCCTCAGTCCATCGTAGGGCAGACAAACACACCCACACACTCACACATGTGGACAGTTTAGCATCTCCAGTCCACCTGATGTCCATGTCATTGGATGGAGGGAGGAAACCGAGCCCGGGAGCTCCTGGAGGAAACACACACTGACACGGGGAGAACACGTCCCCTCCACACAGAAAGGACCCGGACCGTCCTACCTGGGAATCCCAGACTAATAGGTCACCCTGTGGTACCCTTGAGCTAACCAGTTTGTAGTGGAACCACTTTGATCAAGGGTGTATTACCAAATAAGGAGGGACTACACAACAGAAATGATCTAGGAGCAGGACACGCCCACAATGTTTTGGGTCCAAGCCCATTTTTGATGCGTGGTTGGTGGAGAAGCTTTATGAGAGAGTGACAACAGAACTTTTGTTAGTTCATCCTTTAGTAAGTCCTATTTTTTAAAGTTTGCTCAACCTGGAAGAGCTGAATGCGGTTTGAGAGGTATTTAAAGAGAAAGTGAAGTGAAAGTGACTATATGTCACCATGAGCACAGCACAGCACACAGGAAATGCATCCCCTGAATTTAACAGCCATATCCAGCACTGGACAGTTGTGGGACAGTACTTGGTTGGCAACCTACTTGTCTGGGATTTAAACCCACAACCATCCGGTACTGGGGCCTAGCCTTAACGTCCAGGCCACCGCTGTCCCATAGAAAGGAATCATGTTAGTATTGTCTGGAGTGTATCTCACTCCATTTCTGAGCTAAAGAGGCAAAATGTGGACTGCAGTCACACCAACTTGTCTTTAGCTATTAATAATACAGTAATAATAAGTAGGTTACTCAGCTAAATATTGCTCTGGAGTGCCTTTTTGAGGCTACAGTGTCCGTCCGGGGTGGACCCAGTCCCTTAATTCCTGTCCATGGCTCCCTATTGCCCCCAAGTGTGTCCTCTTAACAGGATAACAGCAAGTTTTTAAAAAGTGCCTACATTAAATGCTGGGAAAATCTTTGTGTGTTCAGGACGGGAGCTTCCCCTCTTCTTCCTGTTACCTGTTCATGAGAAAGAGAGCGTAGAGAAAGGGAGAGATAGAGGGGGATGAGATAACAGAGAGAAGAAAAGGCAGCTATAAAACTACAGTGCTTGCAGAGAGCAGAGATATGTATTACTTTTTTGATTATTCCTAATAAAGGCCATTAGCTGCTAAGGCGATGGTAATAAGGAGTGGGAGCATTGTCAGTGTGTTCTTGATGATGATGATGATGATGATGATGTTCATCATCATCAATACTGCGAGGGAGGCTACCGTGATCAGTGTTGCTGGAGGAGTTTCCAGGGCCAGCAGCAACTGTACGCTCTTATGCAAATTCCATCCATTTTGTTTCTTTTAATGTGAACTGATTATATCGAGTTTAACAGGGGGTAATTATCGAATTGAGGAGGACGAGCAGCCTCGACGCCTATGTACAGATTAAGCCGCCTGAGACTTTTTAACTGGCTTTAGAGTGAGAGAGTAGGAGCGAAAGAGAGATCTTAAACTATGATCTCATAAAAGAGACGCGACGATACTTCCATTAATAACTAAGTAATAAATTACAAAGCTACTCTCTTTGCTTCAGGTATCTCTGATTTTTTTCTTCTGTCTCGATAATTTTTGGAGTGTGTAATTACTCAAAATTTGTTGAAGTATTAGCATCTTCACCACCAACCGTCTAAAGGCTAGCATCCTGCGGACACGTAGCATCACGCTATACAAACATCTGGAGCTCAGACTCGGAAATTTAATGGAATAAATCTAAACTGGGGTAGGATTATATACCGACCTAAGCCAGCTTCATGGGTCCTTTTCCTAGTCTCAGGAAGAAAATTAGCCAACTAATCCCAGCTGAAGATTTGCTCCCTTCCTGTTCATGCCAGAACCCTTGGGTACTTCTAATCCTTGAACATAAAAGAGAAACATCACAAAACTCGGCTGATGTGTTCGGGGTTCTGGTGATGTGTTTTATTGGTTATTAACGATGGTTCTTGTGCTAATAATGTGGTAACGTGATTGTTAATTCACTCATTTTCTTCCTGCATTGAACCTTCAAACCATCTGGCTGGAGTCTGAATCCCAGATGCTGACGTGTTGCTCTGAGTCCACTCAGGAACTGGTTCCAGTGATGTTTCAAGTCATTTTCCAGCTGCTGTTGTGAGTTTTGTCACTGAAGCTAACAGGCCTTCAACAGAGTAGGAAAAATCAACGAGCATCAAACTAACAAAAGCAAAAGCCAAGTGGAAAGCTACAGTTAGAGATTGGATGGGGATTTGAGAGAAACGGTGGACTACAGTTCTGGAGAAGTTGACTATGGAGCCCGAGAAAGACCATAATCTGAATCTAAATTCAATCTAAATTCTGACCCTGAAATAATTCTTTTAAAAAGGTTTCAATTTGAAAGTAAAAGATCTGTATCTTCTTTGAATAGTGCTGTGCAAAAGTCTTGAGCCCCTCATTTCTTCATATTTTGCTCCCAGATTTTGTATTTTAATGTGTTATTGTTGAGAACAGTTGAGGACTTCTGGAAGGACAACCTGCCTTTGGGGTTTATTTTTGCCCGCTTGGTTTTTGACGCTTTTTGACACAGGCCTGTAGACTTATAGTGGATCCTGGGCTTCTTTATCAAAAGAAATTTCTGTAAATGATACTGTCAAAAGTGTTTCCTTAAGATGTATCTATCCTTTCCTTTTCTGCCTTCTGAAGTGCATAGCTGGGGCTGCCTCTTTGTCCTCTCTCTTCTTCCTCGGAGGAGCAAAGGTGTAGGAGATGCTGAATAATGAAGGAGCCTGTCTCCGCCACTTATCATCTCCATCAGCTTTGATCTCAAGGCTTACACTTCAGCAGGCGAAAGGTGTTTCCCGGGGCGAATCATTACACTGGTCCTCCCAGCTAGGACCATCTTCTCTCTCTCTCTCTCTCTCAAGGGCCTCTCTCTCTCTCTCTCTCTCTCTCGTCTCTCTCTCGCGCTCTCTCCCTCTCTCTCTCTCTCTCTTCCTTTCTCACTTGCTCTTGTTTCAAACTTAGTTCACATTTTTGGCAAGATACTCCAGCGTGATAGCTGCCAGAATTAATCAGTGTGTGTGAAAAAATGTGTCTCTTGTCAGTGTGTGTGTGTGTGTGTGTGTGTGTGTGTGTGTGTGTGTAAGTGAGAAAGAAGGTGAGAAAGATAAAAAACCTTCAAACAATCAAAGAAAGAAGAGAAGATGAAAGGACAAAAGAAATATATAAGTCAGGTAGAGAGAAAGGCAAGGAGAGGGAGGAACTGAGAGAGAAAATAGGAAATGAATGAAAGAGATGAAACAAAAACGAACAGAAATAGAAAGAAAGAAGGAAATAGAAATGGAAAGGTAGAAAAAGAAGAGGGAGGAAGGGAGAGAAATTGCTCTGCTTTTCCCTCTGCCTCCCTTCATGCTGTCTTAGTTTTAATTTCATGGTGTGTGTGTGTGTGTGTGTGTGTGTGTGTGTGTGTGTGTGTGATCACATGCCAGGCTGTACTAGACATGCAGATTCCATCCATTCTCATCATTCCATTTCTACAGTGGTAGTCTATGTGGCGTGTGTGTGTGTGTGTGTGTGTGTGTGTCTATACTTGTGAAGTGAATGGGCCTTCAGTCTTTTCACAAACTACATAATAAATACACATTAACTCCATAGATCCACCTGGGCTCACAGCGGCCTCGGCTCCTGCACACTGCACACTCCACCCTCCCTCTCCCCCAAACAGCCTGCCTGTTCCTCGTTCCCCAGCCCTCCCTCGCTCTCCTTCGCTCTCTTATCATTCAGAATAAACAGCTGTATCAAATCCACCAACTACCCCATCAAACAGGAGCAGCAGTTTTTTTTCTCTCCTCTCCTGAAAAGCACCGACCACAATGAATACGTTCCTGGAGAGCCCTTATCTGCGCTGGGCGTGAGCACTAATGTTACCGAGTTCTTCCCACGTCGAACAACTTTTCATCCTTTCATTCTCGTCCTTTCAAATTCACAACCTGGAGATTACAATCTTTATGGGACCGATTTACAGGTTTACAGCAGTTTTTATGAAGTACTTAAGTCTCTCTGTCTTCTCTCTCTCTCTCTCTCTTCTGTCTGTCTCTCTCTCTCTCTCTCTGCCCTCTCTCTCTCTCTCTCTCTCTATCTCTCTCTCTCAGTTCTCTCTCTTCTGTCTATCTCTCTGTCTCTTCTCTCTCTCTTCAGCCTGTCTCTCTCTGCCCTCTCTCTCTCTGTCTGTCTCTCTCTCTCTCTCTTGTCTATCTCTCTCTGCTCATCTCTCTGGCCTCTCTCTCTCTCTTGTCTATTCCCCTCTCTGTCTCTGTCTTGGTCTCTCTCTCTCTCTCTGTCTGTCTCTCTCTCTGTCCTCTCTCTCTGTCTATCTCTCTCTGTCTCTCTCTCTCTCTGTCTATCTCTCTCTGTCTCTCTCACTTTCTCTGTCTCTCTCTGTCTCTCTCTCTCTCTCTGGTTTCTCTCTACTCTCTGTCTCTTCTCAGTCTCTTCTCTCTCTCTCTCTCTTCTGTCTGGTCTCTCTCTTCTCTGCCCTCTCTCTCTGCCCATATCTCTCTCTGTTCCCTCTCTCTGTCTCTCTCTCTCTGGCTCATCTCTCTGTCTCTCTCTCTCTCTCTTCTCTCTCTCTCTGTCTTCTCTTCTCTCTCTCTGTTCCCTCTCTCTCTCTGTGTACTTCTCTCTCTCTCTTTTCTCTCTCTCTGCCCTCTCTCTCTCTGTACTCTCTCTTCTCTCTTCTCTCTCTCTCTTCTCTGTCTCTCTCTCTGTCTCTCTCTCTCTCTCTGCATTCTCTCTTCTCTTTCTCTGTCTCTCTCTTCTCTCTCTTCTGCCCTCTTCTCTCTCTCTCTCTCTCTCTCTCTCTCTCTCTGTCTTCTTTCTTCTCTCTCTCTCTCTTGGGTTCCCTCTCTCTCTCTGTCTCTCTCTCTCTGTCTATCTCTCTCTCTCTCTCTTTCTCTCTCTCTCTGTCTTCTCTCTCTCTCTCTCTCTCTCTTCTCTGTATCTCTCTCTCTCTCTCTCTTTCTCTTGTCTCTCTCTCTCTGCCCCCTCTCTCTCTACTGTCTCTTCTTCTCTCTGTATCTCTCTCTCTCTTCTCTGTCTCTCTCTAGTCTTCTCTCTCTCTGCCCTCTCTCTCTCTCTCTGTCTTCTCTGTCTCTCTCTCTCTTCTCTCTCTGTTCCCTTCTGTCTCTCTCTCTCTCACCCTCTCTCTCTCTGCCCTCTCTCTCTGTCTCCCTCTCTCCTCTCTCTCCTCTCATCTCTCTCTCTGTCTGGTCTCTCTCTCTCTCTCTCTCTCTCTCTCTCTCTGTACTTCCTCTCTTGCATCTCTCTGCATTCTCTCTCTCCTCTCCTGTATCTCTCTGCACTCTCTCTCTCTGTGTATCTCTCTCTCTCTGTATCTCTCTCTTCTCTCTTCTCTCCTGCATCTCTCTCTCTCTTCTCTGGGATCTCTCTCTGTATCTCTCTCTGTATTTCTCTCTCTTCTCTCTGTAATTTTCTCAGGCCTCTCTCTCTCTCTTTCTCTCTTCTCTCTCTCTCTCTCTTGTCTCTCTCTCTCTGTCCTCTCTGTCTCTCTCTCTGTACTCTCTCCTGCATCTCTCTCTCTCTGTATCTCTCTCTCTCTCTCTCTAGACTTCTCTCTCTTCTCTCTCTCTCTCTCTCTCTGTCTCTCCTCTCTCTGTCTCTTTCTCTCTGTCTCTTTCTGCATTCTTTCGTATCTTTCTCCTCTCTCTTCTGTGTCTATCTTCTTCTCATCTCTCTCTCTCTCTCATCTTTCTCTTCTCTTCACTATCTTCTCTCTCTCTCTCTTCTCTCTCTCTCTCTCTATTTTAGGCACCATGGCTAATCACCTCCTGACTAACCCAGTTCTGCAGACTCGTACTGGCACTTCTCCCTACAAATAACTCAAGTTGGCTGAGGCTTCTTCACACTTTCACTTGAGCTCCCACCCACCGCTGGTCAGTGTGTGTGTGTGTGTGTGTGTGTGTGTGCGTTCATCACTACAGAGTGGCAGGTGCAGTTTGTCACAGTAAGCCAGATAATATTTGCATTTACACTCTCTTCTTGATTGTTGACGGCAGCCTACTGGTGAGACTGGTTTATATAAAAACACGTCATGTTAATATAATTAAAATTATTAAACTCAATAAAAACAACCCACTGGAAATAAATTCACTTTCCTTCATGTCTCTACTTGTTCTCCCATCATGGGCATCACACTCTCTGGCAATTCTTTCTTTCTGCAGCTGCCTCTTCTTTTTCTCTCTGTTGCTATCTGTGCCAAAGCCAAATACGGGAAGGTGAGGATATTGTGCTGGAGTTCATGCTAAGAAATTCAGAGATGAGGGAAGAAAAAATGTATAGAATGAAAGTAAAGAGTCATCTGAAGAAAGCATCCATTCTTATAGTTAAAGTGAAAGTGACTATTCTGTCACACAGCACAGTGAACAGCAACATCAAAAGAGCTTTTTAGCCATTTAACTCCGCAGACACCGCAAAGTGGGGAAGCTACATGAAATGGAAACAGCAATGGGGACGGTACCCAAAAGAGAGATTATGATTGAGGAAGAGAAAGCTAGAGAGATAGAAAGAAGCAAACATTTAAGCAAGACATGAAGAGAAAGAAAGCTGGATAGGCAAAAAGGCCTACAGATGAGCAGTATAAAGAAAGAAAAAGAAATAAAGACAGAGAAAAACTGGAAAAGTAGAGAGTGAAACAGTATAATCAAAACAAAAGAAGATAAATTTGAAAGATGAAGAGAGAGGAAAGAGAGAGAGAGAGAGAGAGAGAGGAGAGAGAGAGAGAGAGAGAGACAGAGAGAGAGAGAGACAGACAGGAGAGAGATGGAGAGAGAGAGAGAGGGGAGAGAGAGAGAGAGAGAGAGGCTTAGATATATGAGAGAGAGAGAGAGACAGAGAGAGAGAGTGAGAGATATCACACATACACAAGATACACACATACATACATATATATATTTATATATATACATATATATATATACTGCATATATATATATATATATATAGAAAGAGATGAGAGAGAGAGAGAGGGACAGAGGAGAGAGAGAGGAGAGAGAGGAGAGGAGAGAGAGAGGAGAGAAGGAGAGGAGGAGAGAGAGAGAGAGAGAGAGAGAGAGAGGTAGAGAGGAGGAGGAGAGAGGAGAGAGAGAGAGAGGAGGAGGTGAGAGAGAGAGGAGAGAGAGAGAGAGAGAGAGAGGAGAGAGGAGAGAGGTGAGAGAGAGAGAGAGAGAGAGAGGGTGATAGACAGCTGAGGTGAAGTTAGTTCTCTGAGATTTGGAGAGCCACATGGAGCTTCAGTGTCTTGACTGTAGTCTTTACTCTCAGGTACTGCATGGCAGAGAGAGAGAGAGAGAGAGAGAGAGAGAGAGAGAGAGAGAGAGAGAGAGAAAGAGAGAGAGAGAGAGAGAGAGAGAGAGAGAGAGAGAGAGAGAGAGAGAGGTGAAATTTAAGACAGTGTCTCTGCTGAATATTTTACAAAGTTCTCTCTCGTGCTTTGTAATGCATCAGGCTGGCGGTCAACTAGCTCTTCACCCGACGGCCGGCGGCACATTTCTCGAATTCTCACACAGAGGAAGCAGGAGGAGAGGAGAGCATCGTTACAATGTCTAATTACTCCCTCCTTCTCTCACTCTCTCTCTCTCTCCCGCTCTCTCTCCGATGAGCGTTGATTAAAGTCATACTCCACATTAAAATTTTAAAGCTGCACCCACCCGTTGTGTGTGAGAGCGTCTCGCGCTCAGTACACGGCGACAAAGTTCAAAGGGAAGCGCAGCACCGCCGCGTGGAAGGCGTGCGGTGAAATAATCATCACTGAGGCTTCATGAGGTGCTGCATGAATTATGGATTTCCGTCAGAGGAGAACCGCACCGCTCGCTGAATCACTCATCTCTGCTGCCCTCTTACGGGTGGTGCTGATGGGACAGTGGGACAGTTGGTGTCGCAGGGCAGTCTCACCAGAGAGACAGGTGCTTTGGCTTCACGCTGAGGACCAAAAACCCTACTATGGTCAGATAGCAACCGACAGCACCCACAAAGCGGTGACATGACAAGGCAGGCGAATGTCCAGGCAAACAAAAACAGACCCGGAGGAAACAAAGGGGTTTCCTAAAGTTACACCTTCTTCTTGTTCTCGTCATCACGGAGGATCATCCATCTCCATCTTTGTTCCCATCCTCTGCACCTTCATCTTTCTTACAGACCGCCTGCATGTCCTCTCTCACCACATGCATAAACCACCGCATCTCAGCATCCTTTTCCCGATATACTCCTCGTCTCTTCTCCTCATCCAAACCAGCAAGATCTCACTTCAGCGACTTTTTCTCCAAATTGTTCCCAAATTGCTCCCAAAGCCAGTCTCACCGTCTTTAAATTTCTCTTAAATATTAAAAATTAGGTGGGGCAGGTTCAGCCATCTTCAGTTTATGTATCCAGTTCGACAACCTTTCTGCAGTTTAGCGAAACAGACTCGGTAAAAACGAGGTGGACAGAGAAAGAAAGCTGTCTTTCGTTCTGTTTGGACGGGTCTTTAAGGGTGGGACATCACATGAAAGACTACTTATGAACCGAGGATGCTGCACTTATTATCTGTCCCCGCGTAAATACATGAAGATCAAAGTTATCGTCTCATGGTTTGTCCAGAGTGGGCGTGTCCTTTAATGGAAAAAGTTTGCATTAATCCAGTTGTGATATCAGGATGCATCACATGTTTCACGATGAAAGCATTGCGTGAGCTGGTCTGCAACATCCAGCTATGAAACATGTTTCTTTGTGGTCCTGCTGGTAGAAATATGGAGGTTGGCAGAAAAATGAGAAAGGATTGTATTCTTATTTCATTCCTCATCTCTTTTTCCTTTCCTCTCTTCGTCCCTTAGGAGCCTTCCGTGACCCAAGTAAGACCCTTTTTCTTTCTCTCTACCCAAAGCCCTGTATTTTGTAAGGGCTGATTGTGGCTTTTTATCTTTTCACTTGTGCAGCCTTGTGCATCTATGTAAACACATTCACTCTCTCATAATAACTATTTTGTCTTTCATAAACCTATTAATCTTGTGGTGGAAGCGTCTTCCCCCCCTTATTGATTTCATCCCAGATTCTCTTGCTGTAAATCTCTGTCTTGATTAAAAAAGGTAATGAAGTGTTCATTCACCCTCCCTCCCTCCCTTTCTCCCCTGCACTCAGAAAGCACACTGTCTAGGAACCGGGACCATGGAGGCATGGAGACTCTTCCACTGAACGGGAACTTCAACAATAGCTACTCCCTGCGCAGCGGCCCAGGTGGCCCAGGAGGCCCAGGAGGCCAGGTTGGCGGCAGCTGCGACTTCCTGGGAGGTGGAGACAGCCCTCCTCCCATCCTAAACCCACGTGGGGCGGAGACACTGGGCGGAATGCAACGTAACCTGTCGGATGCCGCCGCTTTGGAGAAGATGATCATCTCCGAGCTGGTCCACAACAACCTGAGAGGGGGTGGAGTCGGAGTCGGGGGTGGGGACAGAGCTTGCGGCAGCCTGGCGCGAGGCCATGGTCTCCCCCACACGGAGAGGGGCGTGACCAAACTGGTACCAGGCCAAGATGAGGATGACGAAGACTTTCCACAGCGGGACTCCCATGGGCAGAGGACACCGCAGGACGTGGAGCTGCTCTACAAGGCGCTGGAAGAGCCCCTGCTGCTCCAGCAGTGCCGGGCCCAGTCCGTGCTGTACCAGAGCGACCCGGAGGAGAGCGAGAGCTACACGGCCGAAAGCCTGGGCCACAGCGGGCACAGGGGTGCCCCAGATTCGCCTGCCCGGGACTCGCTCTACACCAGCATCACCAACCTGCGCGACATACCGCCTTACCCGGACAGCAGCCCCGAGCCGCTGGAGGTGGTGCCCCGCTCGGCCCAGCCACCCCAGGAGCTTTACTACAGCTCGGGACGACCCGCTCTGGGCTCCCGCGGGGCGCCCATGCAGACCTTCTACCAGCCAGCAGCTACCAGGAGGCCCAGCGGTGATGCCCACCCAGCCCCGGAGCCGCTGGCGAACCACGGAGCGGAGGGAGACGGACAGATGCAGCTGGTCACCAGCCTGTGACGGACTGGTACGGGAAGAGGGAAGAAAGAAGAGGAAGGAGAAGGAGTGAATGTGGCGAGGGCTGATGCTGATGCTTTCTGTACCCTCACCAACACCTCTCTCACAACCCTGCCTCCAGTCACGTTTTTAATTTTTCTCCATTCTTTTCAAGAGGTCAGGGAAGGTGTTAGCAGAGACACATTAGAGAGGTCACTTGGTCTCCGTGGCAGCAGGACGTAGGCTCAGCAACAAACCTACTTTCTTCCTGCAGCACACATTCACAAACACACACACACTCACACACACACACACTCGCAAACTTACACACAGTTGACTCCCCTGCCATCCGAGTCTCCCTCAGCAACTGAGGATATTTTCAACCATCCCCCCTTTGAATTAAGTTCATAATACCTGTATTTTTTCCCTTTTTTTTCTTTCTAATCCCTTCTCGTCTTCTTTCCTCTCCCTTTCTCTCACCCTCATTATTTGCTGAGAGCTGTTATATGAGGAGAAGAGGGGGTATTGCTGTTCTCCTGCAGCATGAAAAGAAAGAACTCGGTCTGAAAGCTCTTCACTGTTGCCAAAAATACCGTTTTTTGAGCCAGAACACAAACTGGAACACACATGCGCGCGCACACATGCACACACACAAACACACACACACACACACACACACACTCACATAAGTGCTTGTTACTGAACATCAGACCATGAACAACATGCGCCCATGAAAAAAGGAACAAGGACTATTATTCAGAAGCAGGTAGCTGGAAGCTGCCTCTGCGGAGTTGCCTTTTATTCCCTCTCACACTCTTTCTTTCTCTCTGTCTCTCTCTCTCTGTCTCACTCTGAATGGACTCTCATGTACAGAACTACCGCTGAGACTTGGCTAACTAGGTAGCTACAGCTACATTATCTGTTGGACTCCCGAGTGGGACGGGCGCAACCTTTTAGCGTTTTGTTCGTCTCGGACAGCGACGCGGTGGCTCAGAGAACAGACGACGTTTTTAAAGTGGACGTGGGCCTCTGCCTTGCCCCTCAAGGGCTTGGAGAACTTTTAAGAAGTTGTTCTTTTTCTTTCTTTCTTTCTTTATTGTTTATTTTCTTGCCGAAACGTTCTCCAAGCCCGAATCCTGTACATACGAACCACACAAGCAACCGATCCTATAGTGTAAATAGAAGCAAAAAGCAACAAAAGAGTATCAACTACTGTGAGAGGAACGGATTTCTTGTACTGCAACAATGAAAAATGACAAAAGAGTGGAAAAGAAACAAAAAAAAAGAGAAAAGAAATAAAGGGAAATGTTTGGGAATTTGTGACCTGAATGACACGGCTTCTCTCTCACTCTTTGCACTCTCTGCAGACTCTCGTTCACACTGTACATGTGCAAAGGTGTGGGCAGAGAGAATGGGAGAGAGAGAGAGAGAGAGAGAGAGAGAGAGGAAGGGTTTTTTTCTTTGCTTGAGGAAAAAGTTGACCCTGGCACAATTTTTAATGTATTATAACCCGTTCCATGTTGTTAGACCTCCAACCTCTTACATTCCCGGACCATTTCATGGCAGTGAGGGTGGGGACACGCTCGTGCCTCGTGGGATGGGTGGGACGCTGGTGCATTGTGGGATTTATCGACAGCAGCCATAATGTAGTGCTGGTTGTGTCTTGTTAGACTGATGTAATAGATATCAGGTAACTAGATTTTCAGCTACTTAGGACAGAAATATAAATATAAATATAAATATATATATATATATATATAAATATATATCTTTCAGATGGGACACAAGAATCATTTTGCGAGTAAGACTGTATTTTCACCCTTTTCTTGGCGTTCGATGTGCGCGAGGAGTGGGAGTGTGTGCCTGTACTCTAAAAGTGTGTATGTGCTTGTGCTTCAGAGGCTATTTTTGGCAGGGTAGCTGGAAAAAAAAATTGTATAGATTATAATACAACACTATAATGAGTCCCGTTCCCATGCCTCCATCGCGAGGTGTTGGTAAAACGCCAATTGCCATGGAAACTGGGATCATCAGGTGGCCAGATGTCCCTCACCAACCTGTCAGGTCATATCTTAACCAGGAGCTGGAGTTCGGTCGGTCGACCGAGAATGAAGAAGCTCATCCCAGCCTGAGTGAGACACCTGAGTTCACCTCTTGTATTAAGGACCAAGCTGATCGACAGTTCCGTGGTCTGCTCGGAAAGTCGGGAGTTTACAAGTTCTGTCTGAAAACACCGTTGGGATTAGTTAAGCTCCGATCAGGAGTGGCTTCCTGCCCCAGAGGGTCTGACTTAATTACTGTACTGAGGCCTCGCGTGCAAATCTTCCTAAAGGTGTCTAATTATTTGCACAAAACGTTAACGTGCACTAGGCGGTCACATTTTTACTGAACTGAAATGCATAGAAATCCCAAACAGGAATCATAATCTGCTGTTACTTTGAGTTTGGAGTTGTAGTATTGAGAGAATGGCTAGAACGAGAAACTTTCTCAACCACAGCGAGATAAGCATCCCTTCTGGGTCGCATACGGTTACCCTTAAAGCCGGTTTTCAACAGACGGGGTTAACGTGTGGATTTGAAAGTCTTCAGTCATTATTTCTGGATACGTCTCTGCCTTGTTTATTTATCCTTTATTCATGGTCTGCTCTTTCCGTCGGCCGTCTGCTGAACGTGCAGAGGGAGGGAGCGCAAAGAGAATATGCATGTTTCATGGCGATCTGGGGAACACTAGGTGTCAATATTAAAGTAGGCTTGAGGACGGGGTGTGTTTGAAGTGGCAGGGCACAGACGCCGACCTTCCATTCCTGAAAACGAGAGGAAGGAGGTGATGCATCCTCAGCAGCATCACTCATTCCCAGCATCACCTTTCACTCTCTCTTTCTCTCGCTTTCCTCATCCTCTCTGGGTTTTTCTTAGGGGACGTGTGTGCAATGCAGGGCACAGTGACTTGACTTGTATTAATGGCTGTGAGTGTGAGTGTGTGTGTGTGTGTGTGTGTGTGTGTGTGTGTGTGTGTGTACTCGCCCCAGTCAGAATGAGTGGCAGTCCTACATTAAAGCTAAAGCAGGAATGGTTCACCTTTTTCCTTTTTATTTCCTTTTCCGAATGGTGTGACCTGCACATTTGCTTCCGTTGCTTTTTCTGGCAGATTTGTCCCGCGCCGGTGAGTAGTAGACGCCGCTGCACAGCCTACACTTTGGCTGGTCAGCAAAGTTTGACCGCTTGAATGTATCCTTATGGTAAAGTCGCTGCTGAAGGATGCCCTCTCAGACACACATTACTGAGTCATGGCCCTCACACCTGCTGTCTCTCCCTCTCTCCCTCTCTCCCTCTCTCCCTCTCTCTCTCTCTCTCTCTCTCTCTCTCTCTCTCTCTCAGCCCTGGGGAGAGGCTGTTTATCGCCTCCTGCATCCCTTGGGACGGCCAATGTGCGTCACACTGCGTGTCTCTCTGCGTCCTTCTCTCTCTCTCTCTCTCTCTCTCTCTCTCTCTCTCTCACTCTCTCACTCTCTGCCCCTACCTCTCATGCTGGAAAACAGTTTATTTTTGTGTTCGGGCCACTAGATGCCCGAGATGGAACAAGGAGCAAACGTTTAAAGAGTTATTACGCCCAAAAGCCATTTTTTCTCATTAAAACCAAAATTATTGCTTTGAAATAATAAACAGCATCGGTCTTTTTCGGAACTGTGGCCAGTTGAGCGAATCAGCTGATGAATCGGGAACCTCTCCCTGAGGGTGAGGCCTGTTTACTCGAGAGGTAGACGAGAGACGGGAGGATAACCTGGTTCTAATCACTGTTAATGCAGCTGGCTGCTGTGTGAGACGTCGCCGCAGCAGATCACGCAAAAGATCCGGGGAAAAAAACGAGGCGGTGATTTTAATTTGGGTATTACCATAAATTCTGCTAGCCTGCCTGTGAGCTTTTCAGTGTTTTGTTAGCACCTAATTGATTAGGTGCCTAATTAATGATATTAAGTCTTCGCTGTCCCACATTGGCTTTAATATTTGCCTATTTAAGCACAAGAGGAGAACCTAAACGTGCAGATTATCACCCCATTCCATCTTTTCCACAGTTTTTATTCAACTCCCTATTACTGTGTGTGTGTGTGTGTGTGTGTGTGTGTGTTGTGTGTGTGTGTGTGTGTGTGTGTGTGTGTGTGTGTGTGACTGTTAAGGCTATTTTTGCCTGAGCCGTTTTGGAAAGACGTGTTCATTTTGTCAGCTTTTCTGATATTAAGTTACCAGGTTATGTCAGGGTCACAGTGAAGGAGGGCAGAAACAAAGTGGTATAAAAGGGGTTCTGCGCCGGTTCTTTTCTGCTTCATTTAACAGTGTACCTCCCAAACCTGGTGGGGCTCCAGTTTTGTGCCTGTCCCAGAAGAAAGGGGACAGATTTGTCACTTTTTAATGATGCAATGATTAAAATAGACCTATAAAATAAAAGTCTGGAGTCCAGACAGGGTGTATAGCATCAGTCCACCTTAAAAATGGAATATGCTGGGGTTATGTTCCCTAAATAAAGAAAAATAATGCGAACTCTTGATGGGACCTCCCCAGTGATACCCCATTATTTTCGGAGAGTGTGTTTTTCTCTGTTCGCTTTATTTGTTCCATTTTTTTGGCTTTCCCGAGCGGTCCAAAGGGCCCCCATTTATGAGCAATTTTCAAAGCAGTGGTGGAACTAAGGGGAAGCTGTTACTCCTTAAAATTGCTCCGATTTGACACCGAGTTAGATTGTTTAGATGTAAAGAAGTCACCCAGAGTGGTTTGATGAAATATGCTCCGTTGTAGCGAATCACACCATCAGAACAGTTGGCACAGGTGGTGATAAGGGTGTTTAATGTCTCTAAAAGCTGCCACACAGACAGTTTGTAGTTAATAAAGTGGTAAATGCGCCGCTTGCTGTCGGAGACATTGTTTTATTTTCATTATTTAATTCATTTTACTACTTTTCAAATAAATTCATGCCAGGGAGATATATTCACGCACAGAGTAGTCCCCGAAGAAATGCGTGGTCTACAGAAATCAACATTGTGCACTAAAGCTCGGATGCAGGCTTGCTGGTGGGTTTGGATGGTCAGTGAAGAAGCTGTAATTGTGTGGTGGACACTGTCCACTGTCCCCTGGTTCCGTTGACCAGGTTTCTCTGCAGCGATCCCATTTCCATCAAACCGCTTTGAATGACTTTTACAAAAAGTTGAAAAGAAATGAATGACGACTGTTACTGTTTTTTAGGTGATTTTGTTCAAATCCATCGTATGAATTTCTTTTTAATCCCTGCCTTCGGTTTATCTTTTCCTAAACGTCCGTCTTAAACCTCACAAACGCAAAGCTGATCTTAACACACTGATCATCCATCCGTCCATCCATTCATCCACTATCTGGGCTGCTTATCCTAACCTGGGGCAGCTTTTCGCAGCAAAAGACAAAAGATACATGCCCTTGTAAATACCACCATAATCTATTTCTCCTCTTTTCTGCCTCCACCTCAGTCTGTCCATCTTCCCTGTCTCCTTCTGTCTTCCTCTCCTGCTCGGTTTCGTTTTCACAGGGCTTTATTAGTGTGGCAGTTATGGAGGAGTGCTGTTTCAATTAGTCGCAGGCTTTGTTTACATTGTGCCGACAGAATAACCGAGTTGAGTATGGGGGCCTAATGATAGTGATTATACAGTATAAAGCGCTGCAGGACTTAAACTCTGCTTCGGGGGATTCCTACCACCTCTGAAATCCTGAACACAACCTCTGATTATCATAATAATGCAGAGAGCTGTAATCTAGCCATATCAGCCCACTGAGCACTCGCCTTTCTCTCGCTCTCGTCTTTCTTCTCCCTGTTCGCTTCCCGCCCGCTCCCGTCCCCCTTTGAATGCATGAGAGCGCAGGGTTCCTCTTTTCTTGAAAGACGCAACACAAAGGGCCTTGTTTCTGCTCGATCGCGGTGCCGCGCTAAAACCCAGAGCGGTGAACTCGAGGCCGGACGAGCTGGACGGCCTTCCAGACACCAGGGGCCGGATTCACGAACGATTTCCAAAGAAAAAACTCAGATGAGCGTATGAATGATCATTTTTTTGACACCTGAAGAATAAATTGGCAAAACATTTCGAGCTGCATGCGAGAAGAACCTTCCAATCAGAAACCCGAAGCGGTTCCACGCTAACAGAGCAGGGTCGGAGTTGAACTGGAGCTGATTTTGCTCTCAGGCAGATGGAGAAAACTGTGTCTGTGGATTCATTCATGTGTCAGAATTAAAAAATGAACTAAATTGTTAAACATCTATTGAGAAGGCAGCATTAAAAGGCTTGCAATAATAATAATAATAATTAAAAAATGATCTTTCTATTATTTGTGTTATTTTATTAGAAGTATTATTCATTTTGATTAGTAATATTAGTAGTTGTGCTGACAGAAGAATTCATTCAGATGCACAGATGAGTGTTTGGTATACAGGAAGTGATCACCGAGCCCTGGAATTTGAGCTTAGATCTCTGGTCTTAAGCTTTATTAGGCTTTCCAGCTGAAGACTGTAGGGCTCATATCTACAAACTGAATGTTATTTGCTTTTTTGAGTGTAAAAAGTGTTAAAGTGTTAAAGCTCATACAATCTGAAAATCAATTATGGCTGCCCTGGTTCACCAAAGCACACTCTTAAGTGAATCCAAGTGCCACAGCTCTTCAGGAATAGCATTCATTCCTATTATTGAGATGACAAAATGGAAAAAATGAATCCTTTTTTCGGGGGGGGAAGCTTTTAACCTTCAGGTCAGACACACAACACTTTCTTAGGGCACTTTCGTGAATTCGGCCCTGGCTTTCTGCCTACGCCAGTCCCACCACGACATTGTCACCAGCCCACGCTCCCAAAAAGTCCTTCCCTTTCTTTCGGCCCTCTCGCCTTTTCATTTGAAACCCGACGTACAGCCACCGGCCCGCTGCGCCGCCTGGGAGTCGTCGCGGTTCGCGGCCTTGACTCGAGAGCTTCCAGCAGCCAGAGACTAAATAACAAGCAAAGGGGGAAAAAAGAAGTCGATACAAGTTAGTGCGAGCTCCAGGCCTGGCTGCTGTGGAGCCTCTGATGGGGAGATAAGAGGAGAGGAGTGGAGTTACAGCTTGGTTTTGAAGTCTCCCACTCCACCGAGATGAGCCAGAGGTTATCGGCCACCTCTGATCGCGATCACTCAGGCACTGCGAGATCGAGTCTCTCTGTGAGCTCCAGAGAGCAGAGTCTCCTCTCTCGTATGTAGAACTACTATACTGCCACACACAACAGACCACAGAGCAAGCACAGGAGAGCTAAGGACCGCCGCTTGACTCTTCGCTTCAGTTTTTTCTTAAACCGAGATGTAAACAGTAATAAAGTAGTACTATTTTGTTATCGGGCTTCTTGTTAACGTGTCTGCGCGATATTCAGTATACCTAAAGTATATCATAGTTTATGAAGTATGTAGGACAATGACATGGACCAAGTGATGAAGACCATGCTGTTGTGTCTTTTTTGTGTCAAGGAACTTTCGTGCAAGCTGAACCGATGGCGCCATTAAGTGTTTCGAGCGGTAAACTGATCCCTGGCATGCAACTGCAGGTCTTTTATCAATGTCCCACAGAACTAGTGTTTTAAGACCAAATGACACACCCACACACACAGAAGGCGGCACGTACTCATGGTGCGAGCCAGGGTTGGTTCGATCCGTGATTACGTTTTTTGGAAAACGAGGGAGAAAAGTGGGAGTTCGCTCTTCCGTCGGGTGGATAACTCACTTATGAGCTTGCGTTTCCAAGCCTGATCCACAGGATGGTTGAAAAAGAAGTGGCTGAGGTTGTTAATGTGTGAGACGTTTATATGGTTCAGATTGTTTGGGAATCTGATAAGCTGTGAGGTCTCCGCTTCCCGTTCTAGATGATTTGGGTGTTTCTCTTAGAGGTGATGAGCTGAAAGTGTGTTTGAGAGAAATCACTTTCACTTTGGGCTGGTCTTCAGCCCTTCGAAATCGGTGACCCCTGCTGTCCTGGAAGGTTGAAGTCGTGGGCAAGGCTTTGGCTGAGTGCCTCCCATCTATAGCTGCAAAGGTGCAGGTTCATATTCCAAGGAACGCCAAAGAGAATTTGAAACAGCAGAGATCAGGTACTGAGATCCTTGCTTTTTTAATGCAGTGTGTAAAAACTGCAAGCGCGGAGAATCTTTTAGGACCAGATAGATCCTTTGGTGCTTCCTGACACATCTTTGTGAAAGGGTTCTATCTGGCAAAAAGGGAAAACTGAAGAACCTATCAGGTGGTACCTGGTGTACCTTTGCCTTTCGTGAGTGTAGATGGGAAAGAGGGATAGCATCACCTATGGGCCTCTTCTAAAGGGCCTATCTGCTTATGGAATGATCAAACTTTCCACACCCAGAAAACTGCAATCCATTCCACAAGTGAGTCAGTCACAGGATCCAGGAAAGATGGGCACCAGGCTGGGGTTTCTGCCTGGAGAGCCACAGCACTGCATGACATTTTCCCTGCATTCATCATGGGCTTGACTATCAGCTGTGTGATGGACAGGAGAAAACTTCTGCATTTCCGTGGCCCTCCCAGCTTCTGCCAACCTTCTTCTGCCCCAAAATGTGCATCTGGATTCTTGTGTGGGACATACTGTATGGACCAAACAGCAACAAATGGGTAAAGCGGGAGGGGTTTGAAAGGAGAACCGTGTGTAGGCAGGAAGCCATCACCAGCTGAAATGTGAGAATCGTCTTCTCCATTGAGTTCCTATTTTCTGTGTTTTTTCCTTTCTTTGAACTCTTGATGGAAGATGATCTGCTGATTCCTTTGTAACAGATAAGAGGGTGATACCGAGACCTAAACGTACTGTTTTCTTTTACAAAGGATGATCCATGTGTTCTGATTGCCCACATTGCTTTGAGAGCTGTCTGGGCCAAAGGGGATGGGGTCCTGTAAGCGTTTGTGTCATTGCAGGTCAGTTTGACCCTGTATCAGCACATATTAATAAAAAAATGAACTGAAACCGAATGGAATTCATCTCTCTGTGCAATGCTTTTATGCATAAACTGACTGAAGGCATCTGTGATTTCTTTGTTCAGTTGATCACATTTGCAGTTAAGGTCATACTTTGTCATTAACAGGCACAAATGTACCTCATTTCACTTCTTCTGTGGCTACCAAATGCTTGGCTGCCGTTTTTTCTTTTCTGTTGTCAATGACTTAAAGCAGGGCAATATGGACAAGGATTTTTATGCTCAAATCCAATGAATCCTCTCGCCGGTCCAGTCTATTTTAATTAGAGCCATAAACCGCACAGTATATGTTGTTTCTTGTTGCTTCCTCAACTGCAGGCTCGAGTGCACAAGCGCCAGGGCTCTCCACTTAAAGTGCCGTTCTTGGAGGCTGATTAACTAAGAGCCGCCTTGCCTTGCAGTTGGAGCCAAGAGGTTTACCTTCCAACAAAAGTCCTTCTGTTAGATGTCGAGAAAGGAAAACAAATCCTTGAAGTGCTAAATCCCGCAGCTGATTTATTCACGAGGAGGCCGAGAGGGGTCAGCGTATCCGTCAGTGATAGAGCGTTTAACCTCTCCAGCACACCCGTACAGGCGAGGGAATGAGGCGAGCAACTCCTTTTCTTACTTGCGCTCTTTTGATCCGAATATGCATATGGAAATGAGGCACTGGAGACTCTGGGCTGGTGAAAGCATCTCTCTCTCACTCTCTCTCTTTCTCTGCCTGAGAAAAAAAAACTATTCCAAAAGAATCGGGAGGGGAGGCAAACGCGTTCACAGAGATCCAACACCCACTCAGGCCGTATTGCTTAGCCACCGCACCTACTCACCTTGGATTGGCACCAGCTAGAGAAGCTTGCATGTTGAGAAGCTTGGCTGGAGTGTTGAGTTTTTACTTGCTGTGATAAAACCAAAGGCGTTAGCAACATTTCAGAAGTTTGGGCACATCTGATTACATTTTTGGTTTATTTGTACCTTATCTAAGCCACCTATACTATCCAGGGTCAAGGGAGGTTACTGGAATCGATCCCGGCACTTGTAAGGGCAGAAACATAAACGCTCTCATAACTAGGGGTCAACCAGGCACCTTCAGGCCGCTGGACGGTTCATGTCTTCAGACTTTGGGAGGAGGATTTAGAAGAAACCCATGCAGACACATGGAGAACCAGCTCAGGCCTGGCTAGACCAGCTCAAAGCCTGACCAGTGGACCCCTGTACTACATATTCTCTGAAATTTGAAATGCCATTCCAGGAAGCTTTAGCAGCCAAAAAAAGACAGTTAATGTACAATATCCTGCAAGTAAACCTCGAGTCAAGTAAGTTTTATTCCTTGTCACAATGCAGCTTTAAACATTCGGAGCCCATAGTGAGCAACAGAGGCAAAATTTCAAAAAGATGGAGAAACTGGTCTTGGAAGAAACCTCTAGCTGATGCCAGATAATCCTTGTATCTATACATACAAATATCCAATCAAGCCTTCTTACTGGGGAAACCTCTTTAAGGTGCACTCATTTCTGACACACCTTCTGTTAGCTCTGTAGAGCAGCACTGTCCTATAAAATAGGACACAGAAGCTCTACAAGAGCCTACCTGTGATTACGCTTGGAACAGTGAGAGCTTCAAAGCAACCTGAAGTCATTTACTTCCTTTTGAAGCCAGCGGGAGGAGCGGTGTTAGATGGATTTTGGTCGGTGAGGGTGTAAAAAAAAGTTAAAGCCCAGTACATTTTATGGTAATGAGCTACGATGCAGTTCAGGAGCAGCCAATCAGAATGCAGAGGTGTTCTAGAGCGTTCCCGAGCACATGACCAGTCAAACATATTACAATCAGACATTAGTTCCAAACCACAGTGACCATCCTTTTGGCAGGTTTCCCAGGGGTTTATAACCTGTTCCAGTCTGAATCAGGTGAACCCTCCACCTTAAGGTCAAATAAGGTAAAATGCCAATTTTAGATACATTTTCTCTCCAGAACAGAAGTTTTAAAGTAGGAATGCAATTGATTGGCTATAAATAACTTTGACCAGTTACTTGTGGTCACTTGGCACAAACATAGGCTACAGGTTGGCTATTAAAAGTTTTCAGGACCGAGGACCGAGTATCATCGCCGATTCATCTACAACACAAACCATCCACAGGACGGACAGGGCGAATTTTGACGGCCTCAACACTGCCAGTATGAACGAACGGTAAGGTTACCAGGCAAATACCATCACCAAGGAAAGTGTCAGCTAAAGGGTGTACAGTCCCTGCCCCACATCCTCGCATTTAGCAGTGAAACTGGGTTCTCCAGAGTGAGGGAACTCCATCCAGTGTCTTCAGATTACGTTTCATTGGGGTTTGTCTTCATCAAACATCTGAGGCTGGTCTCACTAGAGCACCCAGATTACGTTTCATTGGGGTTTGTCTTCATCAAACATCTGAGGCTGGTCTCACTAGAGCACCCAGGGCTAAATACAATCATATCTTACCAGCAAACTTCCAACATCTTGAAAAAACCATTCCTTAGAAAGCTGACGGCAGCAACAGGAGGAAAACATCAATCGGTACCCTCAGGACTAAGCAAGCGTCTGCAAACTTTTGGCCGTGTAGTGTTCAGGAATCTGCCTCGGGCCTGTTCCTGACGAAGCAGCCTGAGCGAATGGCAAGAAGATTCGAAACGGCATCAAGGCAGAGAAGGGCTGCTTTGAAGAATCTTTATAAAGATAATTTTGTTTGTTGTTTCTTTGATCATTCTAGGATTTCATGTCTTGGATTTCCACGATGATTGCAGGGGAAAAAAACAAAATTGCATCCAACGTTCTGTGCCAGGGGAAAGCTCGGAGACATCTCACCCCGTCTTTACGGGCCGACAGACATAAGAAGGCAAAAACTGCTTCTGGAGCATCGTTCGAAAAAGGCCTGATGAATACAAACCCCAGGCTGTGTGTTTCTCTGTGCAGCGTAATCAAATCCCCCTGTTAAATAAAGCGGGCGAAATGGAGCTGGTGCTCCACTAAAACAGTGAAGCTAATGGGTTTGAGGAAAGCGCTGCTGTCTTTTGTCTGAGAGACCCAATTAGCAGATAAAAGACAGTACACAGGGACTTCCATTTAGGGAGCGCAGGAGGAAAAGCGAGTGGGTAAAGTGATTTTTGTGTATGTATGTGTGTATGCATGTGTGTGTGCGTGTGTGTGTGTGTGTGTGTGTGTGTGGTTCTTTCTCCCCTCAGCTGTATCTCTCATTATATTTTCATGATCCTCCCCTGAGGCTCGGCACCGGCCGGTGCACTGTTACAGTTACACTGAGCTTTTATGTGCCTGAGATCTTATATTTCATTATTTCTGTCTTTTCATACAACCTACTGTTTCTGTGTTTTACAGTCGATACTTAAATGTGGGACAAGCGCACGCGCGCGTGTGTGTGTGTGAGTTTTATAGTACATCGTCAAGTGTGCAAGTGTGGGGTGAATTGATGGTCATGGCCAAGCAGCTGCCCCTCATTGGGAGTGTCATCAGCAGGACAGCAGGAGGAGGGGGTGGGATGAGACCACCACAGGTATCCACTCACATTTCCATTAGTCCATCCGTCCACTGCAACCTCCTCCTCGTCCCATCCCTTCACGTTGGGAATGGTTGCACAAGACCCTCCTTTGGACACTCTGTCCCGTGATTCTGAATTCACTTTAGCCCTCAGCAGGACCTGCTATTCAGAGTGACCCGTCGCCAGGGCGGTCAGCCTGACCTGCTGGATTTACTGTACATTTACTGCTCCGGGGGTCCGGCTCTCGGGTGCTGCGTCACACTGCCCCCAAGTGTCCTGCTCTTCACTCACCACGACCGGTCCCCACATCCAAAAGTGTGGAATTCTGGGTTTTATTTATTTATTTATTTATTTATTTAGGACTGTGGGAACAATAAGCAGCTGTTACATAATAAACAATAGACTTCATGAGTATTAACGATGCAGATTTGTTTATATTTACAGTGAAACAGTTACAAATGATTACTGTTCGTCGGACACGCAGTAGCTTGGTAAGAGTCATTTTGTATTTACATCCAAATGAATCTGATATCCATCAAAAATGCTAATCAAAATAATGTTTTGAAAATTATATATTTACAATTTTTATAAATAAAAAAAAATTGGAAGGGAGTAAAAACGGTCACAGACCTTTTAAAGAGTAGCATAAACGTTTACAAATGTTTGTTAAAAAAGTTGAAACATTTACTAACATTTAGAAGGAAGTGTAAACATTTCAAAGGAAGTGTAAACATTTCAAAGGAAGTGTAAACATTTCAAAGGAAGTGTAAACATTTGCAAACATTCGTAGGTTGATCATTTTCATTTTCATCAAATGATGTGGCCTTTAGTTCCTAACGCATCGCCCATTCCACATCAGTATGGATATCCAGCAGGACTTGATGATCTGACGTGTTTTCAAAGTGTCCCTTTAATTTTTTGAGCAGCGTATATACGATGTCTTTTCAGTGTAGTTATTTCCTATTAACAGCTAAACAGCTTATTGTTTTAAAAATCGTTTAAAAAGATCTAGAGATGACGCGATGCCTAAATAGAATTATTATTATACTTAAAGATGATGGCACGTTTCTTTCCACTCAAACATCTGAAAGGGAACGGATCTCTTTCTCCATTATTAACGCTCAGTTCTGAAAATCGGACAGATATGATTAATTGTATGTGGACGCTGTGTGGGCCTGTTATATAAATGTTAGTCATCCCACTGCGAGGAGGGAGTATTTAACAGAAAGCCTGTGGGTTTATGCAACATCCACGTTGATCATTTCAGTTCACAAACTTCAGTTTTACTACTTAAACTGAAGACTTAGGGGCAGCGGTGGCCTAGTGGTTAGAGCCCCAGGATCAGAAGGATCGAATCCCATACTAGTACCAATGCCCTGAAGTACCCTTGAGCAAGGTACCGTCCCTGTCACTGCTCCCCGGGCACTTCTTATAGAAGCTGCTGCACGGTTGGTTTTTATGGACCAAAAATAGTCATCAGACCTCAAATGTCTCTTTTCTGATGCGCCGTGTCTTTAGGACACATGTAAATGAGCTCTGTTCTGATTGGCTGTCCTGTGTTTAAAAAGAAACCGACCTGCCTGAAACACTCTTTATAGATTCAGGGCAGTGGGCGGGGCTAAACTGCTAGACCAAATGCAGTCAAATCCTCATAACAACGTTCCAACATCTGCATGAAGCATCAGTGCGAAGACTGTAACTGCAACTAAGGGGCACAAACTCCCACAAATAAACTTTATTTTAAAAGCTGGATGAGCAGCGGCTCACACACTTCACGGCACACAGTGTGTAACTGGCCTGGGCGGTCCATCCTTTTAATGTCAAAGTCAAAAAGGTTACCATTTTAATTACATAATAAAAGGCCCAATAAATGGCTTTGAGAGAGGAAAGAGAAGAAGAGGAAAGAAGAAAAGCAAGAAGGTGCAACTGTAGTACATACAAGAGAACAACAGGGGGCGCCAGAAGACTATTTAAAATCACTCCTATCATGAAGGTGTGGCCACTCATGAATCCTGTTTTTCTCCTTAACTTTAACTTCCTTGACATGTTTGCAAACAAACACACACACACACACACACACACACACATGCAGTTGGATCTCCCAGAGGAGGGTGGGAAGAATTGTACCTTTGCATGACCTAAACAGAACGGTAATTGCTAGTCAGTCCACCTTAAAAATATAACAGCAGTGCAATATAGTGGAATTATGTTCACTAGGTAAAGGGAAAGATGGTGCACCCACACCAGTGATGCAGGAGGACCTCCCCAGTGACCTCCCTGTACATTTATTTTAGGAAATAAGACAGTAAAGGAAAGTGATTTATCCAAATATGTACAAATTATGAGATTATACCATCATGTGTGTTAATCAGTGCAGTGTGTATCCTCACTGAAGCCCTGAGCTGTGTGTTGGGCTAGTTTCGCTCTAACGCCGTGTTTATTGCTGGTTGTACAGTGATAATCCCCCCACGTGGAAAAAGAAAGAGGAGAAGAGGCCTGGAGAATTCATCCTCCCTTCTTTCTCTGCTCTTCTGAAAAGCACGTAGATCAGCAGCAGCTTTAGTGTTTACTCTGGATGCAGAAGGTGAAAGGCTGCAATATACACCTACTATGTGCTATATACTACATACTATACAATATATACTATATACTACACACTATATACCATCTACTATACACTAAACACCATCTACTATATAATATAAAATATCTATTATATACTCTATATACTATCTACTATATACTATGTACTATATATTATACACTATATACTATACACTATATACTATCAACTATACACTATAAACTATCTACTATATGCTATACACTATCTACTATATACTATGTACCATATATTATACACTATATACTATACACTATATACTATACACTATATACTATATATTATACACTATATACTATACACTATATACTATACACTATATATTATATACTATACACTGTATACCATACACTATACACTATATATTATACACTATATATTATATATTATACCCTATATATTATATACTATACACTATATACTAAATACTATACACTATATACTATATGTTACCACTTCTATATACACCACATACTTCTCAGGAACTCTTCTTGAATTAAAATTGTTCTGTTTGATTGACTGTCTGTTAATCAAGTGGTGGAACTGGACCTTTTACTGGTTTATGGTGATTAATTATGGAAAATCACTGGGAAGCAAACAAAGCTCCTCCTCCTTTATAAACAGTATAGAAAGCCTGGCCACACCCCGCAGCCTTTAGGCCTCCGGTCAGTGATTTTTACCCTATTCTTCTTTTGAAGTCATGCATCATACTGCCGGGGCTTTTCCTCAGCTGTATCTGTCAGGTAAAAGTCATAACACCCCGGGTGCCCTCACCTTGCTGCCTCAGCCTTTGTGTGTGTGTGTGTGTGTGTGTGTGTATGTGGGTGACTAATTGACAAATCATGAATCAGATAGGACAGGATAGGGCTCAGCATGCCGCATCCGCGGAGAGACAGACAGATAAGGGGTGTTGCACAACGGGACGGTTCAGCCTCTGCGGTGTGATTACTCAAAGCTGCCCTGTTGTTGGAAAGAGTTAGTGCGCAGATCCAGAACCAATCAGAAGCCGTTTTTATTGTGATATGATTCTATGATTTGCGTGATGGTGGTGTAGTGGCCAGTTACGTATCTATGAACCAAGAGGTCACAGGTTAGAATCCCATCTCCAGCACCAGCACCATTAAGGTCCTGAACACAACCCTTAACCCCAAGTTGCTTCACAGGGACCGTCCCTGTAATTAGGAAATGAAAGGATAAGAAAATGTCACAGTTGTCCAATAGGTAAGAAACTGTGATCATGTCCAGGATAAAATAAGCAGACAGCGGTTTTAAAGTGACTCATTATGAATAATAAAATGAGTTTTGTGAGTAACAATGGCGGCTGTAGATGCAAACCCTTGATGCATTGTGTTATCCATGCAAGCCAACCTCACTGCTGTGTGAAAGTGAAGTGAAAGTGACTATTTGTGATTGTGAAACACAGCACACAGTGAAGCACACTCTCTGCTTTTCATCAATACACACACCGTGCAGCAAGGGGCAGCTATATTTAACACCTGCTGAGCAGTGATGGGGACGGTACCTTGTTGAAGGTTACCTCAGGGCAAACTACAGATCTGGAATTCAAACCAACAACCTTCCTATCCTGGGATAGGGTTGAGATTTTTATGGTGGCAGGTATTTAATAACCTTTCAACGGATTGGCTCAAGAGACATTAGCTGGAAAACGTACACGCAACCAAACAGCCTGAAACATTTTGATTTAGCACAAGGTTTGATGGGGTGAATTATTCCCATTTCATTGAATAAACATGAAGGACCCTAATTAGCTCTGTTAAAATAAAATAAAAAGTACAATAAACTAATGTAAATCTCAAACGCCTTCACCGAGAATCCCATTCACAGTCATGCTCATGGTGCCCCTAGTGGTCTGGGACTTGAACTGCAGCTCTGAGGGCCTAACTTTCAAGTTGAGTCCAATGCCTGCAGTGAAAATCTTCCATTCTCTCATAAATTAACTTCTAGGCTTGTGTAGACGAGTACTCCACACTCACTTCACATTCAGTTTACTACCAGTTGATGCTCATTCAGGCTGAAAAAGCTACTTTTATACTGTACTCTGTTGTAAATACGGAGAATATTGGATTTAAATGAGCTAAACCTTGCATCTAATTAAAAAAAAAATTGAAAAAAGGACCAGAGCCATCACTGGAAAAACACAGCATTAACCTTCCGGGCAAAAAAGCTGGCATGCATCAACCCCAAGATATTTAGTTTGTTGTATACACATACATTGATGTCATATATGACAGCTGTGACCTGAGAAGGTTGAGCAACTTCCTTATCTTCATATTAGCACCAACTTAACAGTGTTAACATCCATTATTCCACCATGCTGCTGCCCATTTTGAGCAAGCTGACTATAACTCATCAGTGCAAAGTACATGTGTGAACAGTCGCGTCCCCCATTGCTGGGAACTTCTTTGGAAAGGGAACATGCTTTTTCCGTCTTCAAACGCAGCTATAGTTTCAAGCAGCACTGACCTCAAACAACCTGTCCGATTTATTTTTTGGAGATATAAATAAGCCGCCTTTATTGAGAAATTCAGAAATGAAACCTCAGCTACCACATTGTATCTTGAGGCAGTAAAGAACTAGGCCTCAGGACTGGAAGGTCATGGTTTGGAACTCCAGACCAGCAGGTTGCCCTGAGCAAGGTACCGTCCCCTTCACTGCTCCCTGGGCGCAGGATGTGGCTGCCCGCTGCTGCACAGGGTTAAATGCAGAGGATGCATGTTGTAGTGTTTCAGTGTGTGCTGTTCTGTGTTTCACAATGACAAACAGTCACGTTCACTTTCAGAATGGTCTGATTCTTGCTGCGCGGTGCACGTTTTCTCTAGCAGAGCGCTCCCTACATAGAACACCACAATAAAATACTGCCTTCTGCACCCAAACAATCCACAAAGCTTATTCAAAACTGGTAAGAGTGAGTAATATAAAAAAAGGTTTCTTTGGGAAATTCGGAAGCTGTGTAAGGGGAAATGGTCAGTAGTTTCTTGGGAACTTTGGAAAACTTTACTTTGTATCTGATTGTGAGGTAGAAGGGGAGGAGATCAAAATGACCACACTCAAGACACGAAGCAGTGAAGAAACAGGTGATCCCAGATGATTCGTTCACTGCTGATGCTGAACGCTGAGTGGTTGGAGCCCCTTTATCTAGAACCTTGTATCTTTAGACGCTTTGCAGCCTGGAGCACCAAGGCATTTGTTCCCATTTCTTTCATTTAATCCTCAATATGAGAAGATAAGACATCAGTGTTTTTGCACCAACAAGGAGTCAAGACTTTTGCACAGGACTGCATTCTGTACTCGTACAGTTAAGCGTACAGTCACTGCTCACCCCTCATAATGTAGATTCGAAAATAAGCCTCTCTTCATGGGTCAGTTCGCTCGGTGATCCACAGC
>CM029368.1:27394843-27414843 GCA_017165825.1 Hepsetus odoe
GAGATTTTACAGCGAAAACGGAGCCCTGCTGTTGTGTGAAAACGATCCGAGACAGTGTGAGAGATTTTCAACAACGTCTCTTATGGAAGACGAATGAGCAGAAGTTAAGTCTGGTCTAAGTTAAGTGGAGTCTGAGTCTCGTTTTTCTCCTTGACTATGAAGACGGACAGTTTCGATGCGAAGATGCAGCTAAGGAAATCTCTCAGTGGTCCTTAAGGCCCAACAAGCATGTCACTGATTGATATTTGTGCAAATCTTTGGCCGTTTCGTTTCATTAAAATGCCTCCACATGAGTTGTGAGCCTGCCGTCAGCCAAGAGAAATCAGAAAAATGTTCCCCCTTCCCAGCAGATCATTTATAATGGTTTGCTGTAGTGGAACATCTGAAACAAAATGGACTGATATTAATTAAAATTTATATTGTCATCCACACTGTCGACGCTAGGAGAGGCCTCAGCTTCAGGATAAGCAGCTGAGACGAGGGACATATAGAAGGACATTTCTTTTTTTGTGTACAGCACATTCCCATCAGTGTACATTATAAAGAAAAAAACATGAAAATGCTCTTATTTGGAGTTGAATGTGCACTGGCCAACAGTCAGGAGGCACAGTGGGGCAGTGGGTTACTTTGTTGCCTCACAGCAGGAAAGTCCTGGGTTCCATTCTCAGACGGGACGGCCCGGGTGTGTATTTACTTCTCCCTGTTTCTGTGTTGGCTCCTCTGAATGCGCCACTCTCCTTCCATCACCCAAAGACAAGGACATCAGGTGGAGATATTTAATTGAGCATGTTTGTCTCTGTGTTAGCCCAGTACGGTGTGTGAGGAACAGTCCAGTACGGTGTGTGAGGGACAGTCCAGTACGGTGTGTGAGGAACAGTCCAGTACGGTGTGTGAGGGACAGTCCAGTACGGTGTGTGAGGGACAGTCCAGTACGGTGTGAGGGACAGTCCAGTACGGTGTGAGGGACAGTCTTGTATGGTGTGTGAGGGACAGTCCAGTACAGTGTGTGAGGGACAGTCCAGTATGGTGTGTGAGGGACAGTCCAGTACGGTGTGTGAGGGACAGTCCAGTACGGTGTGAGGAACAGCCCAGTATAGTGTGTGAGGGACAGTCCAGTACAGTGTGTGAGGAACAGCCCAGTACAGTGTGTGAGGAACAGTCCAGTACAGTGTGTGAGGAACAGCCCAGTACAGTGTGTGAGGAACAGCCCAGTACAGTGTGTGAGGGACAGTCCAGTACGGTGTGTGAGGGACAGTCCAGTACAGTGTGTGAGGGACAGTCCAGTACAGTGTGTGAGGGACAGTCCAGTACAGTGTGTGAGGAACAGCCCAGTACAGTGTGTGAGGAACAGCCCAGTACAGCCCAGAAGGTGAGGGACAGTCCAGTACAGTGTGTGAGGAACAGCCCAGTACAGTGTGTGAGGGACAGTCCAGTACGGTGTGAGGGACAGTCCAGTACAGTGTGTGAGGAACAGCCCAGTACAGTGTGTGAGGGACAGTCCAGTACGGTGTGTGAGGAACAGCCAAGTACGTTGTGTGAGGGACAGTCCAGAACGGTGTGTGAGGAACAGCCCAGTACAGTGTGAGGGACAGTCCAGTACGGTGTGTGAGGAACAGCCAAGTACGTTGTGTGAGGGACAGTCCAGTACGGTGTGTGAGGAACAGCCCAGTACAGTGTGAGGGACAGTCCAGTATGGTGTGTGAGGGACAGCCCAGTATGGTGTGTGAGGGACAGTCCAGTATGGTGTGTGAGGGACAGTCCAGTACGGTGTGAGGGACAGTCCAGTACAGTGTGAGGGACAGTCCAGTATGGTGTGTGAGGGACAGTCCAGTACGGTGTGAGGGACAGTCCAGTATGGTGTGTGAGGGAATGTTCAGTACAGTGTGAGGAACAGTGTGTGAGGGACAGTCCAGTGCAGTGTGTGAGGGACAGTCCAGTATGGTGTGTGAGGGACAGTCCAGTACGGTGTGAGGGACAGTCCAGTACGGTGTGAGGGACAGTCCAGTATGGTGTGTGAGGGACAGTCCAGTACGGTGTGAGGGACAGTCCAGTATGGTGTGTGAGGGACAGTCCAGTACGGTGTGTGAGGAACAGTCCAGTATGGTGTGTGAGGGACAGTCCAGTACGGTGTGTGAGGGACAGTCCAGTACGGTGTGAGGAACAGTGTGGGAGGGACAGCCCAGTACGGTGTGTGAGGGACAGTCAAGTATGGTGTGTGAGGAACA
Source organism: Hepsetus odoe (assembly GCA_017165825.1). Classification (NCBI taxonomy): domain Eukaryota; kingdom Metazoa; phylum Chordata; class Actinopteri; order Characiformes; family Hepsetidae; genus Hepsetus; species Hepsetus odoe. The sequence goes on from CM029368.1 coordinate 27,397,069, forward strand.
GTCCAGTATGGTGTGTGAGGAACAGTCCAGTATGGTGTGTGAGGGACAGTCCAGTATGGTGTGTGAGGGACAGTCCAGTACGGTGTGTGAGGGACAGTCAAGTATGGTGTGTGAGGAACAGTCCAGTGCAGTGTGTGAGGGACAGTCCAGTATGGTGTGTGAGGGACAGTCCAGTATGGTGTGTGAGGGAAGGTTCAGTACAGTGTGAGGAACAGTGTGTGAGGGACAGTCCAGTGCAGTGTGTGAGGGACAGTCCAGTATGGTGTGTGAGGAACAGTTCAGTACAGTGTGTGAGGGACAGTCCAGTGCAGTGTGTGAGGACCACACACTTACTTATTTCATATTATCATTATTAGTTTACTTTTCATGATGACAGGTGAGGCTCTGCCTCCCCTCCCTCCCCTGACCACATGTCCCTGCAGCCCCTAGTCTTCTAGCCAAAGTGTGTAAGGGTGAGTGTGAGCGTGAGTGTAAGTGTGAGTGGGAGTGTGGTGATCCATCGGGAGGTCCCGGCTTGTCTAAGCTGAGCCACAGGAAAGCGTGTCCTATTTCAGCCGAGGCCGTCCCGGGATAAGGCGGCGTATTGTGATGGCTAATCCACTGAAAGAATCAGGATTTCACACAAATGTGGGAGCCCGTCAGCCAACCACAGCTCACGCTTTACAGTAAACACACACACCCCTCACTCCACACACCTTCTCACCAAGTTCAGCATCTCATTCTATACACTCCTTTTGTGTTCACAATTCAGTCGGAGTTGAGTCAGTTCAGTGGTGGACAAAGTACAGAGACCCCCTGTTTATACAGTGACTTTAGCTAAAGTACAGAAAGTCTGGTTGAAAAATGTACTTAAGTATGAAAATGTGATTTGAATTATTCTGGCGGACCAGTAAGAGCGCGGCTTCAAACCATTTCTTTAAAACATGGTTGCAGAAATGTACATTATAGCAATCTCATTCCCTCATCCTGGTGCTGCAGCCCTAAAGACAGACAGCTTAGGGTTAGAGCTTTGAAAGGCCATGGATTTGAGTCTCCTGAGGTACCCTTCAGAAAGGTATTGTCCCCGTCACTGCTCCCCGGGAGCTGGATATGGCTGCCCATTCATCCAGAGACTCTCTAGTCAGGAGTCAGAGCAGTGGAGAGCTAACAAGTAAGACCACCCAAGCCAGGCCTGTGTCCAGACACGTTTGGTGTCCTGAGGCATTCTGTCTGGGACGTGACCCCATTGCCCCCACTTACCCAGGACAATGACAAAGGACAGGAGGCGTCAGGACAGGAGGCAGGACAAGTGCTAATGTAACAAAGCAAGGTTAGACAGAAAGATACATGATACATGACAGAAAGTGGAGGCAGATACATGACAGAAAGTGGAGGCAGATATATGAGAGAAAGTGGAGACAGATATATGAGAGAAAGTGGAGACAGATATATTACAGAAAGTGGAGGCAGATATATTACAGAAAGTGGAGGCAGATACATGAAACAAAGTGGAGGCAGATATATTACAGAAAGTGGAGGCAGATATATTACAGAAAGTGGAGGCAGATATATGACAGAAAGTGGAGGCAGATATATGAGAGAAAGTGGAGGCAGATACATGAAACAAAGTGGAGGCAGATATATTACAGAAAGTGGAGGCAGATATATTACAGAAAGTGGAGGCAAATACATGACAAAAAGTGGAGGCAGATATATTACAGAAAGTGGAGGCAGGTATATGTCAGAAAGTGGAGGCAGATACATGGCAGAAAGTGGAGGCAAATACATGAAACAAAGTGGAGGCAGATACATGACAGAAAGTAGAGGCAGATATATTACAGAAAGTGGAGGCAGGTATATGTCAGAAAGTGGAGGCAGATACATGACAGAAAGTGGAGGCAGGTATATGTCAGAAAGTGGAGGCAGATACATGACAGAAAGTGGAGGCAGATACATGGCAGAAAGTGGAGGCAGATACATGGCAGAAAGTGGAGGCAGATATATTACAGAAAGTGGAGGCAGGTATATGTCAGAGAGTGGAGGCAGATATGACAGAAAGTGGCGATGAAAAAGGGAAGAGAGGACCATGCCCTCTTTTTTGGAAATGTAACGTGTTTCGAAAGCTTTTAATGAAACCTCTGTAGTTATAAATACATACAGACCTTTATAAAGACTTTTTCCCCTTGGCATCAGTCGTCATGACAACGGCATCAAAAAGGACCAAGGTATCAAGCTGCCTCGCTGCGTGCGTATCATAATATTTTAGCGTAAATACAGCTGTGGTGACGCAGCGAGGATCTTTGGCCTTTTCTCATCCAGTTAATGACTGGCTGCTACGAAAAAAACATTCGAACTGGAAGAATGGATCTCAGTCTGCTTTAATGGCCTCCTTTAGTTTCTTTTTAAAGACTTTTGTAATCAGTTGGTTCTGATTGATATCCCTTGTTCCTCGCCTGGTCATTAGTTCTATTTTTGAAAGATCTTTTAGATATTTTGAGTCATTTCTCCCGTCTTTTCTTCCCTCTCATGTGTTTAAGGCCAGGATGAGATTATAAAGAAGAAATCGTTCTTAATGTCTTGTCTGGTCGAATAAACAAACAAATACATATGTTACAGTGGAACAGTGCGCAGAACACCAGTGAGAGCTCCTCCTCAAGCACTAGGATTGGGACTCGATCCCAGAAAGGATTGATTTTCCAGCGCCAGGAATTCGGGAAATGAGTGTCGTCTACAAAGCTTTGGAATCAAATCTCAAATTCCTGGCTCTGGAAAATCCATTCTTCCTGGGATCGAGTCCCAATCCTAGTGCCTGGGGCGCTCAGTGCCAATCACCTGATCATCTGGGATCATCTGAAGAAATGAGAGGTGGATCTTAAATTAGGGCGAATGTCTAAACTGAAATGATGTTTTTTTTGGAGAATTTAACACTCTCTTCTCAGGGGAGGCCAGAACACCCAAGTCGGGCCCTCGTCCAGGCTTTCTATTGAGGCATCCTGTCCCCCCTAGCAGGTCATAACCCCATTGGCCCCCACTCATCCAGGACAGTGATGAAGGACAGGAATGAAGCATTTGTCAGACAAGTGCAGACGTAACACAGCCCAAGGGAGCAAAGCACCTGAGTTGACTTGTTGTTCAGGCAGAGTTTATTCTAGATCTACGACAATAAAGTAAATGTCGAGGCAGATATATATGACAGGAAGGAGAGAAGAAAAAGAATGAGAGAAAAACAGAGAGACAGCTGTATTGTAGACCAAGAACACTGTAATTTATGATAGTTACGGCCATTTTATGCTTTGCTGGTTTTCTGATATGATAAGCTCATTTTAAACTTTAATAAACTTTATTCCCAAGAGGATGCTTCTGATCCTCACAGAGAAAACCTCATTGGTCCAGCAATGTTCAAACCGGTGTAAAGTGAATGTTTTCGCGTCTGTATGGACTTTCTCGCATTCCTCTCCCTGCCGTTTGTCCAATCAAACGTGCAGCGCTGTTTCTGGCTTGTCGGGACAAAAAGGCAGAAAGGCCTTTATCTGTGTGACCCCTTCACTGCTGCCTGCTTAACGGCTCTGGATTTAAGTGTCTAAGACTTCTACAGTCTCGTTCAACTGTTTTACACACCGTCTATCACTGGAGACATGCAGCACTCACACACACACACACACACACACACACACACACACACACACACACACACTGCTGTGGTGATAACAGCTGTAATGACTGTGTCCACACCCCCAGAGAGCTTGTCCAGTCCTTCCAGCTGTTTGAGGAGAAAGGTTTCAATTAGTCAGCTGTGCGTGAGACGCTCGCACGCACCGCCACCCCAGACACATGCTGCTGATTGATTGGCTGATAGACTTTTGTGTTTCCAGATGATTCTGTACTTCCCGAAATCTCCAATATTCATCCCAGTTGGGGCAGCGGTGGCCTAGTGGTTAGGGAGTCGCCCCTGCATCGGAAGATTGTGGGTTCAATTCCCTTCGGTAGGTTGCCCTGAGGTACCCGTGAGCACGGTACCGTCCCCGTTACTGCTCCCCGGGTGCTTTCAATAGCTGCACGGTGTGTGCATGGGTTAAATGCAGAGGTCCAATTTCATTGTGGTGTGCTGTGCTGCGACCTCGCAATGACAAGGGTTGTCACTTTCACTTATTTTCATTTCAAAGCCTTTTTGGCTGGTAAGTTATTAATAAGCTATTTGTGATGAGGATTTTCAAATTTCACTCCATGCACAAAGATGAATGAATGAATACCTGCAGAGCTGTGAAACGTAATCAATATCCACAAGCTTCACTGAATACTGTTATGACCGAATGTGACCTAATGAAGCATTTGTGACAAAAACAAGAAAAACTGGTGAGGTACAGGGACTGGAAACGAGAGACAAAAACTTGATCTTTTAGGAAGCCTGGAGAACTGCTTCCTGGAGACAATCAATCACTCTGTTTCTGTGCCGCTTGCTGATTAGGGTTGCCAGCTCTCACAGGGCGAAAGGCAAGGAAACACCCTGGACAGGTTGTCATTCCATTGCTGTGCACACGCACACACACACACACACACACACACACACACAAACACACACATCTAGGGGGTAATTTAGCATCTAGCAATCCACCTGATGTGCAGGTCTTTGGATGGTGGGAGCTCCTGGAGGAAACACACAGAAACATGGAGACACAGAAAGGCCCTGGACTGTCCCGCCTGGGAATGAAACCCAGGACCTTCTCGCTGTGAGGCCACAGCACTACACAATGCCCCACCTTGTCACCCTGTTTCTAAGAAAAAAAAAATCATTAAAAAAGAAAGTCTGAGTCTGGAAGCAAAATATTAAGAAATGAGGGGGGACCAAGACCTTTGCAAAGTACACACTGCAAAAGCCTGCAATCTTTCTTACACTCGCTCACAGGCAAACTGTAAGAGCTCACTAAAGAGAAATAAGATTTTCCTGCTTGTTCCTGCAAGGATGGAGGGACAATGTGAAAAATGTCCAAAGTGGGTTTGATTCCCAGGCGGGACGGTCAGGTCCTTTCTGTGTGGAGTTCTCTCTCCTTTCTGTGTGGAGTTCTCTCTCCTCGTCTGTGTGGAGTTCTCTCTCCTCGTCTGTGTGGAGTTCTCTCTCCTTTCTGTGTGGAGTTCTCTCTCCTCGTCTGTGTGGAGTTCTCTCTCCTCGTCTGTGTGGAGTTCTCTCTCCTCGTCTGTGTGGAGTTCTCTCTCCTTTCTGTGTGGAGTTCTCTCTCCTCGTCTGTGTGGAGTTCTCTCTCCTCGTCTGTGTGGAGTTCTCTCTCCTCAATGTGTGGAGTTCTCTCTCCTCGTCTGTGTGGAGTTCTCTCTCCTCGTCTGTGTGGGTTTCCTCCTCTGTCCAAAGCAGTGCAGGCCAGGTGGATTGGAGATGCTAAATTGCCCCCTAGGTGTGTGTGTTTGCTTTGGTATCTGCCTTGCGATGGACTGGCAACCTGTCAAGGGTTTGCCTTTCACCCTATCAGCTTTGGGATAGACCGAGCACCAGCCCTGTTTAGGATCAGCAGCTTAGAGAAGGGCTGTCTGGACTAATGACGGCAGTATAAAGATAAAAATCTAACGCTCGCAATATTAACACGATTCAAAGTAAAAGATTTGTCATTGTGAACACAGCACAGCGACACATCCTCTGAATTTAACTACTACACACATGTCCCGTCCCCAGGGAGCAGTGATGGGGAAGGTACCTTGCTCAAGGGCAGCCTACTGAACCCATTCAAAGCCGTGATCTTCCGATCCGGAGACCTGGCCCAGTAGGCCCCCACTGCCCCAAATTCACGTTCTTTTTCCAACACAGCGCTAAAGCTGTGAGCGGCGTCTAGACAGGGCAGTGGGTCGTCCTGAAGGTGAAGTGAGGTTCGGTCACCGATGTGATCGTTCTTGTCTGTTCATCTGCAGCTGCTTGTCGGGCGCTCAGTGTAATTGGTCGCTAATGAAGCCTAGTGCCTGAAGGGGGAAACATCTTTAAAAGCCTGGTGGTCTGGGTTTGGATATTCACTCTGTTTAGACTGGAGCACACCTTGGTTAAAGAGCCAGAGGGCTGGACAGACGCCAGGCTGTGGACCAGCAGGTTGCCCTGAGGTGCCTTTGAGCAAGGTACCGTCCCCATCACTGCTCCCCGGGAGCTTCAAATAGCTTCCTCCCGCTGGACGATGTGTGTGGGGGGGAAAAGCAGAGGTTGCATTCCGTTGTGGCTCCCTGTGTGCCGTGCTTTGGTCACTTTCACTTTCACTTCTAGGCTGGATAGATTAAGGACAGCCAGTCAGAACGCTGTTGTTGACATGAGCCTTAAAGCTCCAGTTTAAAAAAGAAAGGCTTTCAGTTGGAAGAACTAATATAATAATGAGGTACCCTTGAGCAAGGTACCGTCCCCGTCACCGCTCCCTGGGCGCTTTTAACAGCTGCCCCCTGCTGCACGTATGCGTGTGGGTGAAACACAGAGGTTGAATTTCGCTGTAAAATGCTGTGCTGTGTAGTCACTTTCACTTTTTTACACTTATTAATGAATTATTTTTATGCTTTAAACCACACAAATATTACACTTAAAACTCACTGGGATATGAAAGGAAAGAAAAAAGAAGGAAATGGGCTCCTGAAGGTGTAAAAATGAATGCAAATCTGTTTTTTTTTTTTTTTTTCAAACTAAAGAAGCCTTTTCAACAGTCCACTTAAGTCAAGGCACAATGAGGGTGTTTTAATATTCACAATAATAATAATTATTTCTGTTCGTGATCTGGGACCTGATCCGGCTCCTCTTCTAGTAGACGCTGCTGTTGTTCTTGGCGTGACCCTGAGAAACATACGTGCAATCACTCTCTCACGAAGCACATGTGTGTTATCAGCGAGCGGCCTTGTGTAAGGCGGACAGATAAGCTCTGTTATTCAACTGCCAGCAATACGGCGAACGACCAACAAACATGTTGTTCCCCTGGACATTCCTACCTGCCCGGCCTGCTCTGAGTGTGAGCTGTGTGTGAAAGTGTGCATGAGTGATGTTTCGGCTGATGTTCACACTAGAAGAGGACGTCATTAGTTTTCATCCTTCATCCAAAAACTCTGATGTCACTCATTATGGGTGACTGGAAACCAGAGCAACTTACTGGATTAGAACTGCTCTGCGTGGCAATGAATGGAACCAGACGACCGAAAGTTGATCTACTATTAAAGTTCCCTTCAAGTGAAAGTGAAAGGGACTAACCGCATCATCGCGAGGTCACAGCACAGCACACAGTGAACCACAGCGAAATTGGACCTCTGCATTTAACCCATGCACTCAAGCAGCAGTGGGCAGCTATGAAAGTGCCCGGGGAGCAGTGACGGGGACGGTACCTTGCTCAAGGGTACCTCAGGGCAACCTACTGGTGAGGGATTTTCCCTTACAGAGTTGTTACAAGAAACAGAACAGATCATTTAGAGGCGGTTCAGTGGACTTAGACATTTTCAGCACTTTGCGTTCATGGTGGAGACGTGCAGAATGTCTCCGATCGAATATTTCTGCAGATTTAATAATTGATCGTTATCACCATTACATAGAGCCCTAAACTTTTTATTTCAATGCATTTTTATTGAAGGCAGTGGTTATGGTATTTTAGATCTTTAGGCTTATATCACCAAAAGGAGTAGCTAATATATATGAGCTTATTATGGATTATGAAGTAAATATTATAAATAAAATATATAGTGGTATACAGGTTCGCACAAAGTTGACTTTCTTGATATGGTTTAAGCATAGTTTGCACATTTTTATGGGCTATGTGTGTGTGTGTGTGTGTGTGTGTGTGTGTGTGTTATCTAACCTTGACCCAGTGTGCTGGAGGCATGTGTATCGACTGGCCTCTCTGGAGGGTAATGTTTAACGTGGACATGCTAAAATAAGCTCAAACCCATTTTGGCGCCAGCTGGAATCAGATAAGCTTCCTGCCGCCTGTTGTGGTCCCATATTACATCACTTCCAACACCGCAGCGTCACATGTAGCACCTGTTGTCCTGCCAGATAAGGTGACTAAAGCCCTGGGTCAGGAGTCAAGAAGAAGAGAGTGTGAAGAGGTAGAAGAGAGGAATCCCTCTCGCAGTGTTGATCAGGCTGGAGAGTGAAACCGAGTGAACTTCAGCAGTGAGGGTGAAGGGAACCAGATGTCCAAAGTTTAATGTCTCTAGAAATTGGAAATCTTTGGCATAATCTCACACGTCCACGTCGTAGCCGACCCGTGTCTGGTGGGGGACTTTCGCTTAATTTTTCACTCAAATGTGCAAAATATCTAATATTTTTTTATGTATTTGTATATAAATATTATATAAAATATTAAATCGGTCAGGTGGGACAGTGTGTAGACCTGACACCTCTCAGCAAGACGTTCCTGGGTTTGATTTCCAGACGGTCTGGGGCCTGTCTGTGTGGAGTGGACATGTCCTTCCTTCTGTGTGTGATTCCTCTGGGAGCTTTGGTTTCCTCCCACCGTCCAAAGACATGCAAGTTGCTAAATTGCCCCCTAGGTGTGTATGTGTGTGTGTGTGTGTGTGTGTGTGTGAATGTTTGCCTGTGTATCTGCCCTGCAATGGACTGGCAAACTGACCAGGCTCTGTCCCCGCCTTTCACCCAGTGAGAGCTGGGATAGACTCCGGCACCCGTGACCCTGATCGGGACAAGCGGCTCAGAAAACGAGTGATTGAGTGAGTGAGTATATCGGTCAAATATTCAAGCAGGCCGAACTGCTCAGTTCACTTGTCTACACACCTTCCAAAATTACAGTCTTTTGAAACTGAGCCCTTGGGCTTTGAATGGAACACAACCTAATTCACCAGGTAACCACCACATGTGGAACAACACCACATGCACGGACATGGACATAAACATTTTGACATTTTTTTTCCAAAATATTATTTAAAAGAAATGAATTAGCTGGTAGGGGCAGCGGTGGCCTAGTGGGTCGGGCGTTGGCCACATGATCGGAGAATCGGGGGTTCGAACCCCTTCCCAATAGGTTGCCCTGAGGTACCCTTGAGTACGGTACCGTCCCCGTCACGCTCCTCCCTGCGATGGGCTGGCGATCTGTCCAGGATGTCTCCCCAGTCCTTCGCCCTGTGTGAGCTGGGATGGACTCCAGCACTCCCCTGTGACCCCGATTGGGACAAGCGGCAGAAAATGAGTGACTGACTGAATTAAATGGTTTCCTTAACAAAAATTTTAGGTTTTTAAATGCCCAAACTGTTCAAGTTTCCATCCCGTCACTGTAGGGCGGAGTGTTAAACGCAAATCAAGACTTTCAAACTTGCGTAACTGTTTCTTGTTCATGGCAAAATGACCTCGTGGATGTTTTCCTGCGAAGAGTTTATCTAAAGTGTGAAAATAAAGACGATGTACTTTAGATGTACTTGTGTGTGCCTCGTCCTGAGAGTACAAAAGACGGTCCCTTCACACAGTGAGCCTCTGTTCTGTTATAAATGAAGTGAAATACCTCTTCAACCGCACTTTCTACTCAGCTGCACTTCTTTAAATGTAATGCAAGTGTTCTAGATCACATGATAAGCGATGTCTCGACCTGACATGCAGCAGCAGGTATGCACACTCTCTCTCTCTCTCTCTCTCTCTCTCTCTCTCTCTCTCTCTCTCTCTCTCTCTCTCTCTCTCTCTCTCATGTAGTCCAGGTATGCAGCTGAGCTACGTGTTTGGAAACACAAATACACACGCATGCCGGAGATCTCCTGCTCCACACATCTCACTTTTCATCTCGTTTCCGCTCACCGGGCAACCCTGCCGTCTTCTATTTATTTATTTTTTATTCTTCTTTCATATCCGTCTTATATCCGGGTCTCCCAAGTTGTGCCAGTGTGAACTCTGTTATCAGCAGACAGTGAGTTTGATCCTAATGATGCCAAATCCCTCAGCACGATGCCGGCCTGCATCCTGGGTGTCTGTTAGCGTTGGATGTGTCTAAATTGGGGTGAAAATGTTGAAAAAAGAAAGGGTCGAATCCTAGACTCTATCAATCAGCCAAGGCAGATGTCCGAGTCTAATGGAGCTTATTTAAACTGATGAAAGCTTTTGGTGAGCGCCGTCTAAAAGAGCTTCGTGGCCGAACAGCCGTCTTAACACCTGACTTCTGTCCACTCGAGTCCATTTTTGTAGACTTATAGCATGTACTGTTGTATGAGACTCATTAGCGAATGATTAGCTCCATTAGTTCCATTAGTTTTATAGCTCAATCATTCACAGCTTCTTGCCTCTTCTGCCAGTAAAATCCACTGACCTTGGTCCGAATGGTCCAAACACAAGGTAAAGGACCGCTGGGACACTCATTTACCAGCAGGGTTCACTTGTTCCACAGGGCTGGCCCTGCACAAGCTGTTCTGGCAGTAGAACATCCAAAGAGCTGGATGAACAGCACTGTGCAAAAGTCTGGAGCCCCTCGTTTTTTCAGATTTTCTTTCCAAAGACTAATTTTCTTGTGTTATTAATGTATTATTGAGGAGCAGATCTCCAGATCTTCCTGAAGGACAGTGTTGTTGTCTCTCATTTTCAGTACAGTCTCTGTACCTGAGCAGTTTGATAGTTCTGTGTTGGTTAATCCTCACAGTGATCTACGTCTGAACCTTCAAGCAGAAGAAAGTGTCTAACTTAAGACAGGAAGCAGTGAAGAAACAGGTGATTCCAGATAATCAGGTGATTCGTTTACTGCTGATGCTGAACACTGAGTGGAACCCCTTTATACCCCTTTTAACCCCTTGCATCTTTAGACAGACTGGAGCTCTAAAACAATTGCTCCCATTTCATTTATTTATCTTCTCAATATGGGAAGGATAAGTTTGTCAGGCATTACGTAATATTTTTATTACTTATTTAGCAAAATATTAAGAAATGAAGGGTGGGTCTATACTTTTGCACAGCACAGTATTTAGAGCAAGAGCAAGCAGCCGAGGTACAGTGATATTAACTGCAGAGAACTCATATGACCAGATTCAGCCAGTATTTATTACTATAAAATTTTCAGATATCAAACAAATGACCTAAAATTAACAATTAACAACACTAATACATATAAAAGTTCATAAGCACATACTGCTGTGTGTTAAGATGTGTAAAACTGCATTGCCCTAACAACCGAGCCCAGTCTGCTGTGCTATACCATGCACTCAAGACTGGCAGAAAATAAAAGCAGCAGCGCTGAAGAGGAAAAGAAACCCATCTTTACTTTGATTCCACCCACAATTTCAGCTCCAAACTCCAGCCACTGAAAGAAAAGGAACCATCAAAGCAAGGAGGAGAGAGAGTTTGGCAAACGAGACAGTGAAAAAGTCAAACTCAAGAAGACGGCGCTGATGACGAGGAAGCAGACACGGAAAACAAAAAGAGAAGGAGCAGGACGGAAGATGGAAAACTCCCCCATGTGTAAAGTGAAAGTGACTATTCGCCGTGATGAAACACGGCGCACAGTGAGCCACGACGTAATGCTTCCTCTATTTCACTCAAACACACATCCGTGCAGCAGGGGGCAGCCGTGTCCAGCTCCCGGGAAGCAGCGATGGGGACGGTACCTTGCTCGAGGGTACCTCGGAGCAACATAATGATAAAGAGGCCTAGTCCCTAAACACTATTCCACCGCTGGACATTCTGTCCATGTTTATACGTAACAATGTGTCATACAGTGTCAGAAACCACCTGTACGTGTCTGGAGAAGCACACACACACACACACACACACACACACACACACTTACACTTAGCGTGACTCCTGCTTCAAACTGGAAGATTGTCATCTCCAAGCACACGCAGTCCTGCCTTCACAGGCTGCTATTTTTGACCACTCGTCTTATCCACGATTTCTTATCGAGAGAAATTCCCCAAAAGTCTGTTCTGCATATCAAGCGAGTGAACCTGGAAGGAATGGAGGCACTATTTTCTTTCATGATGGAGTGTGCAGCACGCAGATTGTTTCACAGGCTTCTGTTGAGCCTCAATCAGGCTGATCTAAATGACCTGCAGCTGCTACTGTTTCAGACCCAGGAAAGGTCAGGAGGTTGGGAAATGCTGCGAGCATCACATTCACACAATACTTCCCTTATCACAAAATGGAGCCCGTCAGCCAAGACGTGCTTGGTGTCTGAACTTTGCTTCTTTGGCTGGAGCAAGAACTGGAGCAGGGAGGAGAATGTAGCTAACCTGCAATGGTGGGCCATAGAGCTGCAAAAATATGTGCCGTGACTAATAACAGCTCCAGCAGCCCAGTTTAAGTCTAAACGGACCTTTTGTACATTTTTATCAGCGTGTCCAGGTAGATTGATTTCCACTTGCATGTAGACATCAATACATGACTCGTGGCTCCTATCACTGCCCCACAATGAATCACCATCTGCACATCTCTTTAAACTGAACCATTTCAGAGCAAATCTTTCTTAATGGCTTCTTTAACGTCTCAGGGAGTGAGTTGTGCAGAAAGTTTGGGTCCAGACATCTTGAAAGCACATCAAAGAGCAACCTTGGCTTTCAATTTTCACACCTAGAGTCCTGATCATCCAACGTGTCCCTAAAATAATGGTCAAGACTTTGTCTCCCTTTGCTGCAGCAACTCTTCTAAAAAGTCTCACTAGATGTTGCAGGGAGGATTTAATTGCATCCAGAAACAAAGCGTTGGCGGCAAGGTGCCGATGTCAGCAGATTAGTTCTGGATTTGTGTCTCAGTGTGTGCTGTGCTGTGTTTCACAGTGGTGGTGATAGTCACTTTCACTTTCACTTTTAGCAGCGGAACTTCTATTCAGTCACTGGGGCTGTCTGAATACGTTCGATTCTTTAGGAAGTGACTCAGGCAGGAAATGTGATATTCCACCGTGTTATTTTCAGCTTGAATTCATTTTAGCGACTTAATAAGCTGAAGTATAGGAAAATGAGCAGAACATAAGCACAAAAATCAAGTTTTATTTTTTATGCTTTTTACATTTGTGTGAGAACAAACCTGAGATGATCAGATTTTTCTTAGAAATATCAACATTTGAGAACTTAATCACATTGAGTATAGACCTAAAGTGGCCACAGTGGCTGGACCTATCTGCTTCCTTCTTCCTAAGTTTACTGAGCAGCTAATGATTCACACGCTCTCCCACACAAATGTCTACAGTTACACCGAATTTCGCTTTCCAGCTGAAGAGAGAAGGCGTAATTTCCCATTTTATAACTGAAGCCAGATTTCCGTCTCACGAGCCTTGATCTCAGATTCCCAGATGGCTGTTCTGCACATCAGCAATGAAGTGCTGTAGATATCAATGCGTGATTCCAGGAACCTACCCCACAACAAATCACCTGCACAGCTCTTTAAACTGAACCATTTCAGAGCAGATCTTTCTTGATGGCTTCTTTAACATCTCAGCGAGTGAGTTGTGCCAGATCTTTGGGCCTGGAATTTGGGCCCAGACATCCTGAAACCACGTTATTGAAGAGCAGACACTCTAGACTTACAATTGTAACTCCTAGAGCCCCAATTGTCCAGAACGGACTCTCAAAATATGGCTTTTGTCTCCCTGCTGAAACAACCCCAAAACAAAAAGTGAAAGTGACTACCCTGCATTGCGAAATGCAGCACAGCACGACACAACGAAATTCAACTTCTGCGTTTCACCCACACACACACGTGCAGCAGGGGGCAGCTATTGAAAGCTCCCGGGGAGCAGTGACGGGGACGGTACCTTGCTCAAGGGTACCTCAGGGCAACCTACTGGTGAGGGAATCGAACCCGCAATCTTCCGATCCCGCTGCCCCAGAAATACAGTTTATAACACCGACAGTCTGCATGATGCTCGTAATGCTCAAGTGAGTTTTTGGTTCGGCCAACGTTTTCTTCAACACAGCCGGAACTCTCTTAGACGAGCTTTCTTCAAGTCGTACTCAGGTTCTCAACAGTTCTTCAACGGTTCTCCTTGTTGAAGGACTTCCAAAGCTCTTCAAAGCTCTTCTCTGGATGTCAGCTCCCTGTTCTCCAAGTAGATGATCCCACACTGTCGCTGAAACTGCTCAGGGCTGAAAATGAGAACCAAAAGTGTTGTCCTTCAGGAAGCCTGGAGAACTGTTCCTCAGCATGAAAAATACAAGAAAATCTGATTCTTTGGAAGCAAAATATGAAGAAATGAGGGGGTCAAGGCTCTTGAACCGAACTGTAAGTACAGCAAGTGCTTGCATGTGCATAATACCACATTGGCTGACAGCCATCCCATGAAAAATAAGAATTGGTGCTGGAAATTTTAACCAAGCAATAGAGTCTATGCAAAAGCACCCGTTTCGTTCCTCATGGTCGATGCTCTTTATTGAAATTTGAACACTCTCTTTTGATCTCTTAATTTAGACCCTTTCTTTTATTCACATTTATCTGCTCCAGCTCAGCCCTCCCAGTCCACTTCCTGTTTTTTGTGGAATAATTACTGTGAAATCTGAGGAATGGAGAATAATACTAAAATCGGCAGCGTCCCAAACTAACTCATAAGCTAGACACACATCCCCCCCCAAAACACACGTCCTGGTTCACGATTCCACTTAACGTTACGTCAGGATGTTACGTCATGTGTGAGCATCACTGTACGTCACAGCCCTGGTTAATAATAATGATTCATCAGAGCAGGCCTGGCACACTCACACATGCGTGTGCGTGTGTGTGTGTGTAAGGAGTGAAGTATGTTCCTTAGAAACAGGATTGTGAAACAAAACATGCTGGAAAACCACTGCCACATTCCTCCCCATCCAAACGCCCCACACCCTAATTCCCCACAGCTTCCCTCAGTCTGCGCCCCACCGCCAACCCCCAGACACACACACACACACACACAACACATACACAGCCAACCACAACACACCATGCTCCTCCTTCTTCTGCTTTCCCCCTTTCTCATAGCTTCCCTCCAGCCCAGCACTGCTGCTCAACCCCAAACCCCCCCAACACCCCCACTCTGCTCCCAGCTGCCTGTTCACTCAGACTGCAGAAAAACAGGGAAAAGAAAACCAAGGAAAAAAGAAAGTAAGGGAAAGCACATGGGCTGGAAAAGAAGGGGGGGGGTGCAAGGGAAAAAAGAAAAAAATAGGAAATGTAATTAAGAACATAAGAAAAGGAAGTGAAAGGAGGAAAAAGGTGAAAAACAGATGAAAAGAAAGGCTGCATTTTCTCCATCCAGCACATTGTTCAGTCTGTTTGAGAAAGGTGGCAACATGTTCAGCAGTACTCAGAAAGAGAGGGAGGGAGGAGGAGGCTGATTACAGAAAGAAGGGAGAGAAAGAGTGGAATGAGAGAAGGAAAGAAAGAGAGGGTGAGAGAGAGGGAGAGCGAGGAAAAAGGTTTGTAGGTCGTCACTAATGCACGCGTTGAATTTACAAGACAGCAGGTGTGGGCGTGAGTGTGCGTGGGTGTGTGTGTGTGCATGAGTATGTGTGTGTGTGGGTAGGAGTGTGGGCGTGAGTGTGCGTGGGTGTGTGTGTAATGGAGGGTATTTGAGTGTGTATTTTGTTACTGTGCCTTTAAACGGTCCTATGTAAATAATCTCTTTTGTGATTGGCTGCTCTGAACTTGAATGGAAGTCATCAGGGTGAAATACACAGGGCGCAGAATGAGATACGAAGGTTGAACATTCACTTTATTGGTTTGGTGTATTAATATAGTGGTTATTTTCTGCCTCGAGAGCTTTCACAGACAAACTTTTATAAAACTAGAAACATAGAATATAGCTTTAGACAATAGAATATCTCTGGTGGCTCAGTCACTATTCATTTACACGAGAGAAGTTCTTCTGCGTACCTGATGGACATAAACACGTATCAACAGAAAACAACGTACAAAACAACGGTAATACTTTTGCAAATTCAGGATAGTGTGTATAGATTTATAGATGTATATATATTTATAATTATAATGATTTATATACATTCATTTCCAATCATTTTCATCCTGGAAACAAAAAAGGAGAGAAATGATTGACAGACCACAGGGAGAGGGGAAGACACTATTTAAAAAGGACATCTCATATAAAATAACATCTGTTATGAAGTAAAGGGCACAGTTCCACAGTTCAAGTGCTAAGCAGTAGAGCAGGAAGGTCAAGTCCAGTGGGCCGCCTGCTCGAGTCGGGGACTCACACGGGAGCAAAAGCAGGCATTTTTTTCTAAGCTGCTGTTGCGAGGTTGTAGCTTCAGAGAGATGGCAAGAAAATCCAAACATGTTAATGGAAAACTGCAGCATTTTTGGTCAATTTTTTAAAACCATTCATTTTCTGAGCCGCTTGTCCTGATTAGGGTCACGGATGGAGTGCATCCCAGCCCAAAAATGGCAAAATTGGGGGACACACTCTGGACAAGTCGCCAGGGGACACACTCACACCTACGGGGGTCAATTTAGCATCTCCAATCCGCCTGACCTGCATGTCTTTGGACGGTGGGAGGAAAGCGGAGCTCCTGGAAGAAACACACGGGGAGAACGTGTCCAACACAGAAGGGAACCGGACCGCCCCGCATGGGAATCAAACCCAGAGCCTTCTCGCTCAGCAGACTCCTTTATGGCTACTTTTTCTGTTAAAAGAATATTTCTGCTATAATTTACCGCTGATTTGCTCCACTCCACCTGTTGCTCTTGCTCTAAAGTGGTTCTATTTGGATGGAGTGATGGAAAAAATGGAGGTAAATTCCACAACTTCCGCCACTGCACAGCAGCTAGTGGTTCACGCTTCACCTTGAACTCTAAATGGACACGTTTAAACCAAACCTGTTATTTTTTCCCACCATACTTTAAAGCTTGATCAACCTGGCAACAGTTGCTATGAAAAAGGCGTTTGATAGGTGGAGACATAAATTGGGGAACATATTTCAGTCACAGTGCTGCCTCACAGCGCAAGTGGTACAAACCCGACATAAAGTTTCACGACTCTGTCAGTGGCTACGATCCAAACGGAGACGAGAGAAGAAAGGAGGGAAGAATAAAAGATGAAAGGAAGTCATGAAGGTGCACGAAGCATGAGTATGAAAAACGTCCTGTGCTGAGTGTGTGACATTACTGGGAGTTTCTGGGGAGTGGTTTTGCTCCAGAACACTACAGGCCCACATCTTCGAGGGGTATCTCTGAGCACGTCTCTGTCCACGCAGGCCGGTCAGGCTCAGGACATGGACACTCAGTCCTAAACTCTCAGGATCAGCTCAGTCTCGTAATCTGGCAATAACACAGATCATCTGAATCTTTCACTGTAGCCAGTTTAAATGTCACTAGGGACTTTTTGTCATTATTAGCAGCTTCTTCTAGACTATAATTATTATATTCATGGTAAAATATACAGTGGACACAGACACACACATACAAAATAAAATCTGTATAATATTCGTATGGAGGGTTAGACAGTGGACGGGTGTAGGCAGAATGATGAGCACGGCTGGAGGCCCTTTCTGTCGTGGAAAAATGTTTTTTTTAAGGCATCTGTCGGACGTTTCAGGAAATGTCTGCTTTCCTCTCCGCTGCGTCCCACCCTCCTCCTCTCCTCTGATGTTCTCCGTCCATCCTCTCTACTTTTCCTCATTTCCAACCGTCCAGTCTATATGCACCGTGCTGGCAACCATGTCCCAGGACAAGCGCTAGCACACCGTCTGCCGGGTGGAGATGGACAGGGGGCTGTCCAGGGACATGTCGGTGGGAGAGCCTCCCGAAGGGCAGGTTTTAAACATGGAAGAGATGTGGAAGGCCTAGAGAAACAAACACGGCAGACAGAAAGTGAGCTTCTTTTGGGAAGAACCTCCTCACAAGGTTAGTTGTTTCAAGCTTACATCAATCTTTCC
>CM029368.1:27419843-27427732 GCA_017165825.1 Hepsetus odoe
CACTTTCATAACGACCGCTAACTTCACTGTCTCCCTTTCATCCCCGTCTTACTCTCAATACACTTCCTTCGAGCTGGGAAGGCACATAATGATGAAAAAGAAAAAGTAATGGGACTCGAGTCTGTTTTGAAATGTCAGGATTAGAAAATGTAGATATTTGTGTTTAATGTATGAAGTTAAAAGTCATCTCTGCCAGCCATTACCCAACCTCACTACTTATTCACTACAGGAAACCACTGAGCAGACCGCGGCACAAGCTAGACTAAGATCACAGCCCTTCAAACCAATGCATGAGAAAGACTTTGGCACTTCAGTTAAACTGTTGAAATGTCGGTTAATCAAAAACTCCATCAGAAAAAAACGACTCCTCCTTTAGTTTCACAGCAGCTACTGAACAACCCTTCATGGTTACAGATTAAACGGTCTTCAGTGAACATGAGCAAGAATCAATAGTCGTATTTTTCAGGTCGAGCATGCTTTCTAACACATTTCCTCCTGATGAAAAGTGGCACGGAGAGGTGAAACCTAATGGGTTGGCAGTGTTGGCCTCGTGCTTAGGGAACAGGTCCCAGGACGCAAGGCCGTGGGTTTGAATCCCAGACCGGTAGGTTGTCCTGAGGTAGGTTCCGTCCCCATCACTGCTCCCCGGGTGTTTTATATAGCTGCCCCCTGCTGCACGTGTGTTTCACAATGACAAATAGTCCCTTTCACTTTCATTTCTCACAGTGATTTCATTAAAAATGGATGTTTTTAAATACAAAAAGGATGAACTGTGCTTAATATTACAAGGAAATGATCCGCCCAGTTTGCTTCCCTGTTTCTGTATCTGTGTGTGTGTGTGTGTGTGTGTGTTGGGGTACACTAAGATAACACTGAGATTGCCCTTCACCGGAGCAATTAAGTGCAATTAGAGCGAGGGTAGAGTCGTCAGTCGTGTCGTTGTGCGTGGAAATGAAGACGCGTCCCAAAAACCTGACATTCCAGGCATGCCTCGCGCGCAGACAGAATGACAGCGCTGAAGGATTTGGGATCAGGACAACAGGGCCCCAAAGAAAAGACGGATTGCAGAGAAGATGAGTGACATGGAATGAATCCACGAGATTCTGTCCAGACTCGTCCTGGAAAGTACGCTTCATTCCGAGCACGCAAGCATGTTCTATCAACCGCTGGACTCTGAAAGAGAGCGCGCCTGCGCATTAATGATTCAACAGGCTGCTCCTGCTTTATGGCACCTATTACCTGAGCCGTTTCCTGCTAGATACTGATAAGAGACGAGGCGTGGAACCCATTCTGGGAAATCACGGTGCTTTTCAAGGTCCCGGGCAGGCAAACACTCCAAATGAGGGCAATGTGTAATATATTATGGAGAAATCACAAAACTAAAGCCCTCGGGGCCTTCAGATAAGGCCTGATGGTTCCTGCCAACTAAAGAAAACCTTTGATATTTATCCATCACTTTTTTTTTAGTTAGAATCGTGTATTAGATAGTTTAGGAGCTGGACTTAAGTTCTACCCACATGTCCACCAACATAACTAGGAACCATTAACACAGTCGTCTTCACTTCCTTCTTTTTGTGACTCGAAGCTTTAAGGCAAGTTTTGAAAGCCGAGTCAATAACGCGACTGCTGTATTTAACATCTGAGCTCACGCTTTGCTTTGCTTGGTTTCTGAACAAAAAAAAAAAAATTCAGGAGCTCCGATTTGAAGCGGAGCCTCGCAGTTCTGGCCCAAAAAAAACCCCCTTCATTTTCTTGCTGCTACTCGACGGATCCATTCTTATCTCTCTCTTTGTGCTCGTGTTCAATGGAGGAGTGCATTTGGGGTTACGATTCTATTCCATTTCTACTAAAGGTCCAAAAAACATTACAAGGAAAAGATAAAAGAGGTCAGAGAAAAGCTGGATTGGAGTTTCAGATAACGGATCAGAGCAGAGAACGTTCTCAGTGAGAGAACGGAAAGAAAAAGGCGTCGCACGAATCATTGACCTGGCTGTTATTGATACTGTTTAGCTTTTTACCACAAAGGGTGTGTTTTTGTCCTTAATTTTAAAAGTAATTTCAAAGCAGTGTATGAAAAGCCTTTGTTATGGGTGTGTGTGTGTGTGTGTGTGTAGTGAATTTGACCAAGCCACTCTGAACTTCAGTCTGCTTTCTCAGAGGAATCTCTCTCTTTCTTTCTCTCTCTACCGACCCCTCTCGCTCCCATGCCCTCTCTCCTTCAGCGCGACCCATAGAGAGCCTGGGACTGATCATTAACCCTCCTCTCTCAGAGCACCCTCTGGAACACAGCCACACACACACACACACACTGCCAGGGAAACTCAGAGTACGTGACCTTGCAGAGACACACACATGTGCACACATTGGTCAGGATGTGGGGTCACATGCGTCCCATATGTATATATATGTGGGTAAGTTCCTACATTACAATAACACATCTTATTAATATTGTATTCATATAAAGGTTTGGGTATTCTTGCGGAAGTTGGTCTAATGTCAGCACTAAATAAACTTAAATCTGACATTTATTTGCTAAGCTTAAATAAAAAGAGTCTGGTTTCGGTTTCGGTCTCATAGCTTATTTGTTCTAATCCAAGTCAGGTGTAGTTAACTATGATGTTTTGAGGTTGGGCGGCAGCCAGTGGCCCAGGACATGTGAGGACAGAGAGAAGAAAGGATTCGAGAAAACATCAACGAATCCCGACGGCTTACTCACAATCAGTGAAGAAACTGGAGAAGAAAAGAGGATGGATATTAGAAGAAGAAAATTACCCAAAACATTCATTAAAGAAACCTTGGCACATGTCTGCAGGCTATCAAATCATTACAAATCCAACACGCTGCGCATGCAAGACAACAAATAAATGTTTCGGAACTAGAAGTGTTCGGCGAAGCAAAGTGAACAGCGTCCCAAACCATGAAGCCAAAGTTCTTTCTTGGGTTAAAGTGAAAGTGACTAGTCTTGTCATTGTGAAACGCAGCACAGCACAACACAATGAAATTCAACCACTGCGTGTCACGCATACACACATGCAGCAGGGGGCAGCTATCGGAAGCGCCCGGGGAGCATTGATGGGGACGGTACCTTGCTCAAGGGTACCTCAGGGCAACCTACTGGTCTGGGATTCGAACCCACCACCGTCTGATCCTGGGGCCACCTCCCTAACCACTAAGCCGCCGCTGCCCCCGTACAGGCAAATATGGCTGAAATTGTAAGATTGATTGATTTTGATTGTAATTTGATTGATATTTTGCTCCACCCATCACATTTGACCAAAAAGTCATGCATTTTTTGCAGCCTTTAACTTTGATTAATAAATGTTAAACTCTGTCCTGTATTCAATTGTAATTTACACGATTAAAAAAAGAACACAAATCTTTACAAATGAATACTAATCATTTGCAAAATAAAGGCAAAATAAGCCTCTTTCCTCCCTCTTTCATTCACAGATCTAATTCCTGGATCAATACAGGAAAGGGCAAACACTTCAGCAGGTAAACGTATTGACTGTGACTGACTGGGATCATCAGATCATCAGAAGAAAAGACACACACACACACACACACACACACACACACACACACACACACACACACACACAGACACACACACACACACACACACCTCTACTACAGTGCTGAGCTGGCTGGCGCTGCGCTGCTGGTGAATGCTGCTTTTTCCCAAAGACTGAAGACTAAACACAGATAAACTGAAATAAATAAAAAAATAGAGCCAGTCATTAGGCTAGAACATATCCTGGAGTTCGGCACAGCCTGCTTAGGACACGTATCAAAAGAGATAACAAACCTCCACGTCAACACAGAGAGAGAAAGAAAGAAAACAAAAAATCATTTGACACAAATCCCCTTTCAGTCCCCTGGCCATTTCAACTCCCCAAGCCTTTTTAAAGGCCCATTTGAGCTGTGTGTGCATGTGAGTGTGTGTGTGTGTGTGTGTGTGTGTGTGTGTGTGTGTGTGTGTGTGTGTGTGTGTGTGGTGGAGGGGTACTGAGATGGACAATCTGATAATGATCCACTGCCCAAACTGCTAAAGTTACACACTAAAATAGAAGAAGCTAATAAGGAAGACCAGATGCGTTGAATGAACCATGAAATACAAAAAGAAATGCAGTGACTGTAAAGTAGACAAGTGTCTGTAAAGTAGATACGTGTCTGTAAAGTACACCAGCAACTGTAATTATAGACCAGTGAATGTTGTATTGACTTACACTGACTTTTTTCAAAAGCTGACCAGAGACTATAATCTAGAACAGCGGCTTTAAAGTGAATCAGTGCCTGATTATTAAGAAGAGAAGTGACTGTAAAGTTGAGGAGTGACTTTATAAAGTAGGGCATTGCTTGTAAATTAAACCGGTGACTATTTATAAAGTAGAGCAGTGGCTCTAAAATAGATGAGTGATGGTTTATAAAGTAGATCAGTGGCTCTAAAATAGATCAGCGATAGTTTATAATGTAGAGCAGAGGCTGTAAAGTAGATCAGTGATGGTTTATAATGTAGAGCAGAGGCTGTAAAGTAGATCAGCGATAGTTTATAATGTAGAGCAGTGGTTGTAAAGTAGATCAGCGATAGTTTATAATGTAGAGCAGAGGCTGTAAAGTAGATCAGTGGTAGTTTATAATGTAGAGCAGAGCATGTAAAGTAGATCAGCGATAGTTTATAATGTAGAGCAGAGGCTGTAAAGTAGATCAGTGGTAGTTTATAATGTAGAGCAGAGGTTGTGAAGTAGATCAGTGGTAGTTTATAATGTAGAGCAGAGGCTGTAAAGTAGATCAGTGATGGTTTATAATGTAGAGCAGAGGCTGTAAAGTAGATCAGTGGTAGTTTATAATGTAGAGCAGAGGCTGTAAAGTAGATCAGCGATAGTTTATAATGTAGAGCAGAGGCTGTAAAGTAGATCAGCGATGGTTTATAATGTAGAGCAGAGGCTGTAAAGTAGATCAGTGATGGTTTATAATGTAGAGCAGGGGCTGTAAAGTAGATCAGCGATGGTTTATAATGTAGAGCAGTGGTTGTAAAGTAGATCAGCGATGGTTTATAATGTAGAGCAGAGGCTGTAAAGTAGATCAGCGATGGTTTATAATGTAGAGCAGTGGTTGTAAAGTAGATCAGCGATGGTTTATAAGGTAGAGCAGGGGCTGTAAAGTAGATCAGCGATAGTTTATAATGTAGAGCAGAGGCTGTAAAGTAGATCAGCGATAGTTTATAATGTAGAGCAGAGGCTGTAAAGTAGATCAGCGATAGTTTATAATGTAGAGCAGAGGTTGTAAAGTAGATCAGCGATGGTTTATAATGTAGAGCAGTGGTTGTAAAGTAGATCAGTGGTAGTTTATAATGTAGAGCAGTGGTTGTAAAGTAGATCAGCGATAGTTTATAATGTAAACAGTGACTGTACTGTGGACTAATGGGTGTAATTTTGAGACTCGCTGAGGCTATAATACCATACTTTGCTCTACACATATTGTTGAGCGGTCCAACAGCAGCTTCTGAGTGGAGCACGGTGTGAGCTGGGAGAGGAAACGGTGCAGGTGTTCTAAACTAAACTAATCCTAATCCTCACACCTGGCTAGCAAAGCATTATCACTTGCAATAAACAAACACACCTACAGGGCAAACTGACTGTCCGTCAACGGCCTTTTGAACACTGCTGGTGAGTAAGTCTGAGCAAGAGAAAGAAGTGTTTGCTCAATCCTTTCTTTCTCTTCAGGCCATATCCAAATTTTTTTGGCTTCAGTTTTGTTCTGAAGGCAATACAGTGAGCCGTGCGGGGTGGTCTGGTAGCCCCCCCCCTCCGCCCTGAGGAAGTCACCCCTGACCCAGTTGCTGCTCGAGCCGGCAGCTGGTCTCTGTCAAAGTCAGCAGTTGGCAGGCCAGGACGAGTCGGCCAAACTCTGAGCCGGCCCGGTCAAGGATCAGGAGACAAAACAAGTCGTAAAGTAATGAGTCTGAAGCTGTGCTCCAGGACGGTTTTACTCTATTATTATTAAACTGCTGAAGCCAATTAAGGGTGGGCGATATGAAAAAAATATCTCATTTGGAAATTTTCACGATACACAATATGTCATGATGTTTATTTTTTCAGTTTAAATAGAGAAGGAAGACCCAGTAGCGCCACAAAAATGTGAAAACGATGTTCTTTGTCAGCATCTCATACACTGCACTGCACTAAATCCAGTTCAACTGGACTAATTATGCTCTGTTTGTAAAGAAACAGGAAGTTGGTCAGCGTGTTTGTTCCGAGAAAATATTGTGAGCCCTTATGCAAACACAAATATGTATAAAGTGTGAAATAAATACATTAATTCATAAATTAACACTGGGTTTGCAAATGTTCATGTAGACAAGCACAAGCTGGTTGCTAACTGGATACTGTTTTATACTGTTAGTTGTTATTATGGCACTGCTGGAATTTGTTATGGTGCAGCTACTCTGGTACTGTAAGAGGTGGCTAGCTTGTTGCTGTGGTATCGCTAGCGGTTGCTAGGAAGTTGCCATGGTGTTCCAAATGGTTGCTAAGGTACTGCTTGCTTTGGGAGTATGCGAAGGCGTGGCTGAAGTGATTGCTACAGTAACTTTGGTGGTTTCTAGGATGCTGCTAGGTGGTTGCCATGGTAACGACTGAATTACAGCAAATGGAAACTTGACGCAAAAACGCAGATGTCCACGTCCTGTGGCCCAGATGTCCGTGCTCGTGTTTCAGGACTTTTTCTTTAATGTGTCTCTGCTCTGCAGGAGTCTGAAGTTGCTCAGTGGTGTAAATTCTATGTTATGATGCTCAGAGTCATAGCTGTCCCTCTGAGCGATGCTCTGATTTGCTTTCTGGGAAAAGACCCGAGCAGGCAGATGACTCTTCAGTTGAAAAATCTATTCAATGCCCAAACAACATGTACAACATTGGAAAACAAGTCCATTTGCTGGGGGGAGGAGACGGATGGGGAAATGGATCTTACTGGCAGGCCCGACTCATCCAGAGGACAACATTAGCGCATCTCCACCGTAATGGGATACAGCTGCAAGTCTCTTCACTCGCCAGGACGAGTCAATGATATTGATTGGACTGCATTCTATGAGCCGATCCATTAGAGAGGGAGTGTGTGTGTGTGTGTGTGTGTGTGTGTGTGTGTGTGTGTGTGTGTGTGTGTGTGTGTGTGTGTGTGTGTTTTAAAAAGTTTGTAATCAATTTGGAAAATAGTCATTTTGTTGTTTATTCAATAGAATAAACATGAATTATGAAATGTTTATTTAAATTTTACAAAGACAGAAGATGTTTACAACCATAAATGATCTGCCTTGAGGTCATTTATTTGCAACAATACAGGCCTTCTAGTTTCTTCTAGATTCTTCTACAGGCCTTCTATGTTTTATACTTTTATTCAAAAACAAATTTAGGAAACATTGAAAGCTACAGCAAAGATCTGCTGCACACATGTATCTGTCATGTATCTGATCTACAAATTATTCAGAATAAGTGAAAAGATTCATCAACAAAAAACCAGTTATAAAGACAAAGTGATCTGAAATCTTGCTGAGGGAGTGTCACGTCCCTTCAGTCCGATGGAAACGTTACAGATGTGCACTGAGCATGCGGTCCAACAAGGTCTCACACTAAAGAACTTCACAACAAGCCTCCAAGCCCCTGCGGCACTAAAGGGTGTGAAGTGTCACCCAGCTGTGAACTCAATACAGCACCTGCCCTGAGAGAGGGAGGGAGGGAGGGAGGGAGAGGAGAGGAGAGAAGAGAAGAGAAGAGAAGAGAAGAGAAGAGAAGAGAAGAGAAGAGAAGAGAAGAGAAGAGGAGAGAAGAGGAGAGGAGAGGAGAGAAGAGGAGAGGAGAGAAGAGGAGAGGAGAGAAGAGGAGAGGAGAGGAGAG
>CM029368.1:27432696-27473478 GCA_017165825.1 Hepsetus odoe
GGGAGAGAGAGAGAGAGAGAGGGAGAGAGGGAGAGAGAGAGGGAGAGAGGGAGAGAGAAAGATGCCTCTTATGTAGATTTTAGGTTCTGTGTGTAGGCATAAGCACAAACTGTCCGATATAAACACTAAACACTGTCAATATGCAGAAAAACTTTCCAGGAGAGAGAGAGAGAGAGAGAGAGAGAGAGAGAGAGAGAGTGATGGAAAAAAGGATAGAAGCAGTAAAAGTAAGAGATGGAAAATAAAAGAGAGGGGTGGGGGGTGGTCCTCAAGTGATTTGTGTTGGTTGCGGAATGTAAGGGTCACACAAAGTTATGCTCTATACTGTAAACAGCGCCCCACCTAACACACACACACACACACACACACACAAACCACCAGTTCCACCACTGTGGTGAAGCAGCAAAGCCACCCACACCGCGGAGCCAGAACTAGAGGCCACAGTAAAGACTGGACCAAGTGACCCGCAGAAACACCCGACCCCTGACCGACCGCACGCTGGAGAGCACCATCCCGTCCCCAACAGAACACGCCTGCTGTTCGCTCCATGTGCTTTCATACAGTGTGTGTGTGTTTGTGTGTGTGCGTGTGTGTTTGTCACCTTACAGAAAAATCAGCTCACAGCTAAACCTTGCAGGTCATTTCTGCAGCTCAGAGTCCGAAACCACACCCACGAGTCTGCAACACCTCAACAAACAGCTGGGTGCAGTTTGAGCAATTTTAAGCTTTTGTTCAAAAGATCTGCGAAAAGATCTGAAATATCCAAGATATTATTTGTGTGTGTGTGTGAGTGTGTGTGTGTGTGTGTGTGTGTGTGTGTGTGTGTGTGAGAAAGAGACCATGCCCCCCACCCCTGTTTTATCTGTCAATGAAACACTGCAGCGTCTCGTTCCACTGTCTTTGTGGAAAGGTGGGCAAGTATGCAGGAGCAAAGACTCAAAAACACAAGACAGACAGGAGATTAAATGTCGGCACCGCCGCTGTGGTGTTTTGAGTCCGAGTGCCACACAAAGCCGATAATTAAAGCTCTTTGTCTGTGTGTGTGGGGGGGGGGGGGGGGGGGGTTAGAGATAGCCCTCCAGAAAAATAAACCCTCTTTCTCAATAGCGCCAGATCTTTTGTAGCTGGGTGTCCTGTTTTGTCTGCCCTGATCTGCTCCAAGACACAAAGATCACACCAAGAACAAAGACAGAGAGAAAAGGAGTCATACAGAGATAAAAAAAACATCCTAACCTCTTAATCTGAGCCTTCATCTGAAGCTAGGGAAGCTAGATGGTATGAGAATAATGGTATGGGGTTGTTTCTCAGAGGAAGCTGATACAGCTGCATGGAATGGACAAACTGAGGATGCCTGTTGGTATGTGAGTGCAAAAGCTTTAGTACTTGGCATGTTGTCCCAATACTTTTGGCCACACACATACACTCACACACAAATATTGGGAAATTAAGTTCAAAACAAATAAACACAAACAGGTGCAAAAGTCTTCAGACACCCCTCACTTCTTGATATTTTGCGTCCAAAGAGCAGGACTGATGTAGCCTTAAGGAATAGTTCATGTATTATTGAGGAACAGTTCTCCAGGCTTTCTGAAGGACAAAGTTTTTGGTTCTCATTTGCAGTGCAGTCTCTGTGCCTGAGCAGTGTCAGAGAGCAGAACCAGTTTGGGACCATCTCCCCAGAGAATGAAGCAAAAGGCAACTGCTGTCCAAAGAAGAACCTTGGATTCCTTCAAGAAGGAGAACTGTTACCGAAGACGACTTAAAGAAACGACAAGAGAGCTCGCCTAAGAGAGTTCAGGCAGTGTTGAAGAAAAACGGTGGACGAATTCTGACTTTGAAGCATGTTGAAATAAATCCCTGTACATAGAGTCCCGTTTTCCTACAAAACAGGAAGAGATGATGGTTGACTTTCTTTGGTTTTCCTAAAAAGTCATCAGATCGTTATTGTCCACAACACTCATAAATCAAGGGCTTGAAGGTTCTGCAAGGTTCTGTTTTGCTTCTGGTTTTCCAGGCACCGTACAAACACCTCACATCATAAAATAAAAGAAATAAAGGGTGAGGCAATCAGCTGCACGTTCTTACTGAAGAGGAATTATGTCGCCAACTTGCAAGAATCTGCCCTTCCACCAGCAGCAGCAGCAGACCTGCCTAATGTTGTCCCTGCAATCGCGTCCAGACACGCTTCCTCAGGCTGTCTTAGTGTCTGCCAAAAAACACGGTTATATAAAAGTGCTCTGCAGGCAGCGCCCTATCCCTACTGCCTCCATCAGTTCACAATATCTTTATATCCATCAGTGTGATCTCAGTGCAACACCAGACACAGTCAGTCGCTTGATGCGATGAGCCATTTGTACCTTCAGCCTCTGATCAACAAACTAATACACATCTTAATCCAGCTGCACTGGTTACGAAGCAGCATCAGTTTTTATTGCAGGGTAGCGTTCATAGGGCTGCATAAGCTCTTTACGACAGGTGACTTAAACCTGCATAATCATTTTGTAAAGATTCATGTTATCTTCATCAGTTTTACCCCAGAAGGTGTAACAGCGATGTATGCATGGTGGCCTTTCTAAACATCGGTGTGGGTTTAAGTAGTTCATAAAAGGCTTGTGTAGAGTTACAGTGTTACTTTTTTTTCGCTGATCAATGGCAGCTAAAAAAGATCTGAGAGAATGGTTCATGTCCAAGTTTGGAAAATACAAAGGGAAAAGTCTCAAGGTGTTGTTTTTCAATTTTACATTTTACAAAAGAAGGGCTCTGTGACTAGAGCAACTGATGCTCCTCATCTGTCAGTCAGCTTTGAGGTTTCCTTCTACCTTCAAACTCTCACCATTGAGTTATAGTTAAATATAGTTCATGAGAACCAGAAAGCACGAAACATACAAAATCCAGGGCCAAAGGTCACTCAATGGGACACTCGGTTTGCTAAAGATTGCACAAACAAGTCTAAAGGCCAACTGGAAAAGCAGATTTTTTGTCATTAAGTGAGATGTTGGGAGAAATCTCTGCATTTCTGCAAAAGAACCCATCCATAAAACACTGTGGTGGTAGTTTCAGGTTTAAGCCCAGTTTTTCTGCATCTGGAGCAGGACGGCTTGTCCTCCTTGATGAAACAAATTATCCTGCAAACGCTAAAGAAACGTGTTCGCACTGAATCCCACAGAATAACCGCGACTGAATCTGAAAGGAAAGCTGGATGTCCAGCATCAAAGGGAATGTTTTTGAGTGCACCAGACAAGTCCAATCCTTTACCCAACAGAAGTGTTAGGAAGGAGCTAAAGTGAGCAGTAATGTGAGGAAACCCACCAACATCCTGAAGCTGTACAGAGGAATAGAGCAACATCCTGAAGTCGATGTGCAACAACGGATCAACAGTTACCCGAAGTTAAGCTGCAGTAGTTGCTGCATAAGGAGGTCACGCAAGGTCCCAAAACCCAAAGTTCTCATACCGTTTCCACTCAGAGATATTGCAATATATTCCATTTATATATATTTTGCCCCAGTGGTTTAAAAGTCCTCTACATTTAGTACCTGTAGGATATTTTAGGTCCCACTTATCCAGAAATATAGGAAAATCTAAACAGTTGGAAAGTTTACTCAGGGTCAACAGGTTGAGATTTTCATGCATGGCTAGCACACGCCATCATAATAATCACATGGGCTGAAACGTGAAGTCTTTAAAAAGTGCTCTAAGCTGCTTTATTTCTATTCTATACTTCAAAATTGATTAGCTGCCTGCAGGGTAAAGCGATCAGTTACGTAACCAGTGCTCAGAATGAAAGAGCTGTTGTCATGAAACGCTAAACCAAATAGTCGCAAAGGCAGGTGCTCCTCAACCAATCAGAACCATTGCAGAAGATGTTTTTTTGGTGCAAAGCAATCAAAACAGGATGTTTTAGCGATGGACCCAAGAGCCCGTGTTCTGAAGGAGCCTGCATGAAAGACGGCTCTCCATAAAAGTGAGAAAGAGGCGGAGAAAAAACAGTAATGCAGCCAAGCCAAAGTGAAAGGAACATCTTATGGCACGCTTCTCTGGGATTGTGTGGGAACGACACTAATATTGTAAACACATAAATAAAAGGGCGCACAAGAGCGGAGACAGGCGCATATTTGGAAGCTGAAGTCAGAGATCGGCCACGGCGGGATAATTGCGGCTGTGGAAGCGACACTTCAGCACCTCCGCTGTGATTACAGTAATCCTGTAATTTGTTGAAGCAGTGTGAGGGGAGCTTCCTCTGCCGCACCAAGAGAAACACACAAGCCCCCCAGGGGCCGAGTCAAACGGAGACCCCTGACCCCCACATGAGATCGATAACAATCAGCAAGTGGCCCACACAGATACACACATACATACACACACATAGAGCCACGCATACACACACATTAACAAAGCAGCCCGGGGCAGTGTCCTCGTTCAGACCCGTTTTTCCACACATGGGGGAGCAGGCTTCAGCAGGCAGCGGCAGCAACAGGATCCGGTTCAGGTCAAATTATTGTTGGCCTTATGTGTGTGCGCGTACGTTTGCTTGCTCCTGCATGTGCGCTGGAGGATACTATTCAAGGGGCAAGTAGGTGCAAACTTTTTAATCGCTTATTGAAGAAATGATGCGGCTCATTAATCAAGGCACGCCAAAAATAGAATCTCCTTCTTTGTTGGTCCTACAGCCCACGTACAGACAATCAGGACTGCATTCACACTGCAACTGAACCCACTTCTGTCCCATTCTAATTCATCCAATCTCTAAAATTCTAATCAATATCCACGAAACAATTTCGTTTAGATAAATCTTTGTTTCCAATTTCAGAAACAGGGGTGCTGGGGAGGCTGCTGAGCTTGAGGGTTACTGGAGATCACTTGGACAAGCGGGGCAGAGGTGGCCTAGAGTTTCGAGAATATGCCCCAGCATCAGAAGGTCATGGGTTTGAATCCCAGACCAGTATGTTGCTCTGAGGGACCCTTGAGCAAGGTACAGTCCCCAACACTGCTCCCTGGGTGCTGGATATGGCTGTTCCCTGCTGCACAGTGTGTGTGTTTAATGCCGAAGGTGCATTTTGCTGCGGCGTGCAGCATAATGGGAAATAGTCGCTTTAACTTCACTTTCACTTCACTGATTCTTAAGAAACAGTGGGCCTCTAATCAAAAATGTTACACCAAAAAAAAATGGATAAAGGTCGTTTACAGAGAAACCCACAAGCATGTCAGAATTGATGTAAGGCTGCTACCGTAAGGTACAACTCAAACCCACAGGTTCGGTGTGTGTAAGGGATAAGCATGAGCACGGCCTAGAAAACACACTGCCATGGAGGCTAGTGACGCTCACGCCCACAGCCCTGACGTGCCGCAACACGCTCTAGACTCCCTGTCTCACTCTGCAGCTTTCACTGCCAAGTAAACGGAAACACAACCTACTGGTACAAAGAGACACCTTGAAAACGCACGTGCTCCAACACACACTCACACACACAGATACACACACACAAACATGCAACACAGCCTGCTCTGCTGGGCCCACGGTCAGGACATCTTTGGTCTGTAATTGCATTCCACGGTAGAAAGGAAAAGAAAGAGAGAGAGGAAAGAGAGCAGAGATAAGCCAAAGGAGAAGACTGCCTGTCCTTTCAGACCCCTCCTTTTTCTCTGATCACTGAGTTAGATAGACTTTTTCTGTCCTCCCAGCAAGAGGCCTGTCCTCTCCTCTCAGCCTCCTCACAAAGGTGGAGGCCTTCGGAGGAGGCACAATACTTTCAAAGGTTTCTTTTTGTTGTACCAGTGAAACAGGAGGTTGTTTATTACACTTCAGCTACCATCTGGGGTCCTTCCTTTTAGTACACATCTACAGATAATG
Organism: Hepsetus odoe; assembly: GCA_017165825.1. Lineage (NCBI taxonomy): Eukaryota > Metazoa > Chordata > Actinopteri > Characiformes > Hepsetidae > Hepsetus > Hepsetus odoe. The sequence continues at coordinate 27,438,546 of CM029368.1, forward strand.
GAATGGGATCGATTTCATTTCAAATTTCCTTTCATTCCAAATGGATTTGAGATCAGAGCCACGCCCATTTAAAAGCCTCTGACTGGATGCTAATGCACTTGCTAATGGTGTCTAACAACCATGTGGACAACGATCATAACTGGAGAATGGATCAGCAAACCCAGATGTCTCAAAGGCTAAAGACAGGGAACAACCCTACTGGACAAAACATGAGTGTGTCTCTAGCGTGAAGTGTTCCCACGCTATTTAGTTTACTGTCCCTTGATGCTTTATACATCCTGGGAAAACTGGGAACATCCTGGGAAGACTGGGAACTCTTAATTTAGGGCATTAAGAAACTGCACGATGCCTACATAGGCCTTTCATGACATCAGTCAGAACCGTACATAAGCCAGTCATGGTCATCTGAGGAAAAATCAAATGATACAAAGTTGAGTAATGATGATGTCATAATGGGCCAATCAGCTGCTTGTTGCTATGGTGATGATGATGTAAATATACACTGGATTCCATTGTTATGGGCACTTAACATGAATATCGAATTGTGATTAATTAATCTAATCTAAAACATTTTTAATTCGAGTTCTATATTTGAGGCTTGATTACCACACATAAGGCGTCAGGCCTCTATTTACAAGCTTGGGATAGTTCGAATTTATTGTTAAAAATAAAATAATAATATAACAATATAACAATAAATAATATATAATGAAGCACATCGTTAAAATCACAGCTCTTGTGACCCTGAAATAGCGATGGCGATAAAAAAACGATGAATTGAACGAGCCCTAATCCTTGCAACTGTTCATTCTCAAGGTACATGATACACTCACGGTAATCTAATGATACTGCCATCATATTTCCCATCTACACTCTCATACTTCCTTATCTTTTATGCTGTTTTTCTTCCACCCTCCTTCCTTCACTCACTCACTCACTCACTCACTCACGTCGGTGTATTGTCTATGGCTGCCCCTCTGATGTCTGACTTCCCGACTTTGAGATTTCCTCTGAATCCACGGGCTCACATTTATGCATGCGGTACTTGATCATTTGGACATGAACGTGAGAGCATTAGAAAGTGGAAAAATGTGTAAAAATCACATGAGTGCAGCGCTGAATCTAATCCTCCTCACATACTAATCTCACTAAAGCCTAGCCCAGGTTACAACATTGCCTTCCTCACTCTCTAAGCAGTTATTGCATGTTTTATAGCAGTTGTTGCCTCAAGACTAGCAAGATTTTATTGTAGGATTAGGCCAAAAATCTAATATACACAGTTTTACACTGACCCCAGATCAGAAAAGGCATGTTTGGAGAGCAAAGATGCTTCTTTAGTCTAAAACTATGGGTGCAAGCCTAACAAACGCTCAGTGGTCCCCCAAAAAAACCATCCATATGTACAGTAATGTTCCCCCCGTTTAGGACACAGCCCCCCTGCTTTCTGAATTCCAGCCCTGATGTTGTCTGAATTGGTTCCTTGTTGATAATTGCGGTATCCTAAACCTCCACCATCGTAATGAAGCCGTGGTTTGTGGTTGTGGCTGGTGGATGTGGTTTGTGAGATGCTTGGGCTGTGTTTGGTGTACTGGTAAAAACAAAACAAAACGTATATACATTTGAGCTGTGTGGCTGACTATTGATCTGATTTTTATCATTTAGTCTTAATCAGCCGTAAAACTGCAGTTCTGAACTAATGAAGCAAAGTAAACAGATTCAGGGCCTTTAAGCAGATTCAGCGTCAGGCTGCTGTTACTGGGTGAGGTAACTGAACAGATTAATTAGGACTACTTCATGGAAAGTGACTGAAACATGCGTGCAAACACGCAGGCGGGGGCCGAATGCCATTCCGGACAAGCGTGTGTGTTATTTTGATTTTGGGTGACGTCAGTGGGGGCCATGAAGTGGAACGAGGAGAACAGCTGGTCAAATGGAGAGAGGTATGGTGGGCTCTCACCAAACACACGCACGCACACACACACACACACACATATATCCCCAGTTACATCCCTCTTTTCTCTCTCATCAGGCTTGTCTGCTGGAAATGTCATTCTGGGGCTCCTCACAAAGAACAATGAAGTTACACACATTGTTCCCCAACACACACCAACACACACACACACACACACTGTCCAGCCAGAATGTGGACGCCTGCGCCAGTGAGCGATCTTCTCGGTATGTCCGAGGGCCTCACGAACAATCCGCCTTGTTGTTCTGTGTTGTTCTCCAGCAGCGGCATTCACACACACACACACACACACACACAGCAGGCATTTCTGAGTCGGATCGGCTCTCAAAGCCTCACTCACTCCAGCTCTGGGGACTTATTAAGAGTGGATCGGAATGCCACAGCATGAATACGCCATTCACAAACCGTGCAAAACGCCAAGAAGACAAATGAACCGGAACCAGCTACTGTACTGGGCCATTCTGCTCTCAGGTCAAGCTATTGTGATGCAAATCCTCAACAGGAAAAAAGGGAAGAATGTGTTATTCATGTGCTATAACATTATCAGCCACATTATCAGAGTCCTGTTTGCTGTCCACCTAGAAGTGTACAGGCTTTTGTTCTTTCTCTGGTTCTGATATCCAGATGATTGGCGGGTCAGTGTGAGGAATAGACGGCGTCTCCAGATTTGGGGTGGGGCCTCCCAGTTTATCATCGGTTTATCGAGTTAATGTGCCATATTACTAAATCGTAAATAACGAATAACAAAACATACGTGTGTATTATAAAGTCTTGAGCACCTCGCTGCTTCGTATTTTGCTTCCAAAGAGTTTCTTGTGTTTTTAATGTCTTGTTGAGGAACAGTTCTCCAGATCTTCCTGAAGGACAGTGTTGTTGTCTCTCATTTTCAGTCCAGTCTCTGTACCTGAGCGGTTCTCCAGATCTTCCTGAAGGACAGTGTTGTTGTCTCTCATGTTCAGTCCAGTCTCTGTACCTGAGCAGTTCTCCAGATCTTCCTGAAGGACAGTGTTGTTGTCTCTCATTTTCAGTCCAGTCTCTGTACCGGAGCAGTTTGATAGTTCTGTGTTGGTTAATCCACACAGTGATCTACGTCTGAACCTTCAAGCAGAACAAAGCGTCTCACTGAAGACATGAAGCAGTGAAGGAACAGGTGCAGATGTTTCCAGATGATCAGGTGATTCATTTACTACTGATGCTGAACAATGAGTGGTTGGAACTCCTTTATCTAGAACCTCTTATCTTCAGACACTTTGCAACCTGTTGCAGTAAAGCATTTGTTTCATTCAATACTAAATATTCTAAGAAAAGTCTGTTTGACAGGCTTGAAGTAATACTTTTTGCACTTACAAGTGATTTCTAAGCAGAATATAAAGAATTAAGGGTTGCTCATGACTTTTGCCCAGACTTATCCCCCTCCTGCTGCTGCAGGTCAAAGGTTTGATCTGACCAGTGGCTCAGTTCACCAAAGCCGGAGACAAAATTCCTGTGAAAAAAGTGAAAACTTGTGACCATTGCCCCAGTTTCATACCACATCTGACTCTCTCTCTTCCTTCCTGACCTCATCGGTCACCAGGCTGCACTTCTCCCAACCGTGTTCATGGAAATCTCCCATTCATCTTCCTGCAATATCACACTGGTTCACACCAGGAAGTCCAGCTTCCACCATATGACCCTGACTGAGATGGTCAGCTGCGAGTGAATCAGACAGAAGTGCTGACCTGCACTGAAAGGGAAAAACATTTTTCAGCTTGAAGATCTACTACAAAAGGCAGATGGAGATCAGGCAGCCCTGCCAGTCTTGATCATGTCTGGCCTGTCAGTGTGGAGGAACCCAAGGAGTTGCACCAACCGACGCTGAGCAGACTTGTTGATCTGCCTGGGCAGGTTGAGTCGGGCTGTGCAAATCAAGGGCCCCATGATTATGCAGTGAAAGTCCAAAGACTGTGTCTAATGTGGACACCTTGATGTTCTCCCTCAGTTACCTGGAAAGCAAAAAAACAACACAGACCTACAGAATCTGATCAGGGAAGATCAGAATCCCATAGGAATGAACGGGGTCAGGGCCGCGTCCCAAACGGCACACGGAACACTCAAAAGTGCGCAGGAAAAACAGGGCGCAACCGTCGAGCGATGCCGCGTGGAGAGTAAACAAGCGCTCGGTTTGGAACGCCGCACGCGTTGTCATGGTTACGACAGAACCACCCCAAAAAAACGGCAACAACTCGGGTGAGAAAGCGAACCTATTTTTGCGTCCCCCCCTAACCCTAAAAAAAGCTTTTTTAAGCTCTTAAAACAGTTTTTTTTTCGCCCCCGCAGAACTTTCATTGAGTGCTCGTTCCCAGGAATCAGGTTTGTCCAGAAGTGTCAACAATAAAACGCGTCGCTGCTAATTCGGCTAATTCCGTCACGCTAACTAGTTTGTTTGTTTGTTTGTTTTTCTGGTAAAAAAGTCTCCTCGGACACTTTCACCTGGACTTTCTGGGGTTAACAGTCACCAGTGCTTACCGACGAAGAGGCACAGGATGTCCAAGCCCACCAGCATCTTCCTCTGGGAGCACAGAGCCGCGGCTGCGTGCGGCGACTCGCCCAGGTGGTGCGTGCCGTTCTCCCGCAGCCCCTCTGCGGCCAGGTTGACCTCCGCCAGCCGCTGCTGCAGCTCGGAGTCCCGCTCGGCTGGGCGGCCGTCGCTCGAGTTCAGCTTCTGCATGATTCCCGACTCCTCAGTGTCGCTCTGCTCCTCGGTGTCCGCGCTCGGAGTTTATCTCCCGCAGGGCAGCAGCAGCATCTTCCTGCCGGGAGAGAGAGTGAAGATCAGCCCCGCCGAGTCCGCCGCTCGATCATGCCTCAGATCGGCGGACTAAACCCAGGCCGAGCTCAGCCCTCATCACTGCAAAGCTCAGTCCTACCAGAGGGAAAGAAAAAGTCCAGTCCGACCAGAGAGAAACACACAGATCGGAACTCAGAAACTCCAGAGGAACTCACTCTCCTCCTCATGAGCTGATCTGATCCACTGCTCAGCCTGAAAACTGTTTACAGGCATTACTATCTCACCGCCCTCTTTCCCTCTCTCTCTCTCACACACACACACACACACACACACACACACACACGCACTCACTCACTCACACACACACACACTCACACACACACTCACACACACACACACACACTGACACACACACACTCACACACACTCACACACACTCACACGCACGCACACACTCACACACACACGCACACACACACACACACTCACACGCACGCACGCACACACACACACAGACTCTCACTTTCTCTCTCTCTCTTACACACATACACGTTTTCTCTCTCTCAGTTTCTCTCTCTCTCTCTCTCTCAGTTTCTCTCTCTCTCTCTCTCTCTCTCTCTCTCTCTCTCTCTCTCTCTCTCGCTCTCTCTCTCCTTCCATGATTTACACTTGCAGTGTGTTTGCTTTGAGTAAATGGTTTTCCAAAAAGGATGATCAGATTCAGAAAAAAATCACACTTTATCACATTAGACCTGCAACTGTGAGTCTGGAGCCTGCACTCAGTTCTTTATATTTAGTAGGTAAAAAATTACATTGAGCTTATGCAAAGAGTCAATCTTTGCAGTGTTGGTGCAAAGATCGGTTCTTTTTCAGGACCTCTGCAATTCGGCATGCTGTCAGTCAACTTCTGGGCCAAATCCTGACCGATGGAGCCCATTCTTGGATAATCAATACTTTGAGTTTGTCAGAATGTGTGGGTTTTTATTTGTCCACCTCCTTCTTGAGGATTGACCACAAGTTCTCAATGGGGTTAAGGTCTGAAGAGTTTCATGGCCATGCCCCCAAAATATTGATGTTCGATTTTTTGTTCATCAAGCCTCTTTAGTTATCACTTTTGCCTCATGGCCGGGTGCTCCATCATGCTGTGTTCTTCACCAAATTGTTCTTGGATGGCTGGGAGAAGTTGCTCTCGGAGGATGTTTGGTGCCATTACTTATTCATGGGTGTGTTGTTCTGCAAAATTGTGAGTGAGCCACTCCCTTGGCTGAGAAGCAACCCCACACATGAATGCTCTCAGAATGGTTTACTGTTGGCATGACAGGAGTAATTGAAGCCCTCACCTTCTTCTCCGGAATCTTAATCTTTTTTCAAGTTGCCCCAAACAATCAGAAAGGGAAAATTACTTAAAGTCCAATCCCTGTACCTTTTGTAGAAAATCAGTTTGTCCCTCATGTTTTTCCTGGAGAGAAGTGGCTTCTTTGCTGTCCTTCGTGACATCATCTTCTAAAGGTCTTCTCCTCACTATGTGTGCAGATGAACCTGCCTGCTGCCATTCCTGGGCAAGCTCTGCACTGGTGCTGCCCTATCCTGCAGCTGAATCAACTTTAGGAGATGATCCTGGTACTTGCCTGACTTTCTTGAGTGCCGTGAAGTCTCCTTCACAACAACTGAGCCTCTCTCCTGTAAGTTCTTGATGATCTGATGGTTGATTTAGGTTCAGTCTTACCAGCAGTAATATTCTTGCCTGTGAAACCCTTTTTGTGCAAAGCAATGATGACTGCACGTGTTTCCGTGTTTATCAGAGGAAGAACAATGATTTCAAGCACGGCCCTGCTTTTAAAGCATCCAGTCTGCTATTCTAACTCAATCAGCATGACAGAGTGATCTCCAGCCTTGTCCTCCTCAACACTCTCATCTGTTTCACTGAGAGGATGTCAGCAGGTCCTTTAGTGGCTGAAATGCAGTGCACATGTCATTTTCATGACAAAGAGCGACTTTGCAAATCATTGCAATTCATCTGATCACTCTTCATTACATGCTGGAGTGAACACAAACTGCCGTCATAAAAACTGAGGCAGTAAACTTTGTGAAAATGAATGCTTGAGTCATTCTCCACTTTTTCCAAGGCTGCAGTCGCACGATCTACATTGTGCTCCGGTGTTAATGTTAGTGAGAAATGCTTGAAAGAAAGGAAATGAACGTCACAGCGTTGAACGCATGTTCAAAGTTAACAATGAGGGAATTGATTGTGTGACTGGTGCGTAATTCCCATAAATTATATTTGAATATTTCAAATTTGACTATGTCACTGGTTTAAACAAGTGACATTGCTATCAAGCATTGTACTGTTTAACTTAAAACAAGCTAATATATATATATATAATACATATACACATACATACATATACATATAAATATGAAAAAAGTACAATATTTGAGCTCTAAAATGGTAAAGTGAATTTCTGTCGGATTGAGATGGATACATTAGGACGTAACCACTAACACATTAGCACATATACACATATTTTTTTCTGTAATTTTACCAGGAAGTCTCGATGAAGATAAAATCTCATGGAAGACAAGACCCAACCATGCTGGCTACCTTACAAAGTCAAGCCCTATGACAATAAAATGTTTAGAATATTAGATATAACATATACTACAAACCAGATGTCTTGCATCACATTGTTCAGAATGTATATATAATTATGAACAAATTATGAACATCAAGGGTTGTTACACCCTTCACCCAACCCAACTTCCAAAGACTGGCAGTGATTTAAACCCTCACTCTTCAGTCATCATCAGTTCTTTTTCCTACTTTCCCTTTGGGCACATTTCACAACTGCCAGCCAAAACAAAATTCGCTCATTTGCAGGTCGGGGCAAAAATGTGTTTGTTCTGCAGAGATCATCAGGCGGTGTTTTGTAGTTTTTATAGTTTCAGGCAAAAAAATAACCAAAAACAAATGTTACGCAAAGGCACATTCCAGTAGGCAACTGAACCATTTCAATATGTTAAATGTGGCCAAACCAGCCGATGGGAAAGACTGGACTGTTTGCACTAAATCACGTGTATGTACTACTTAGCTTTCGCAGTTTGTATTATTTGCTTTATAATTTAGAATTGAGGCATATCTTGGACAGCATTGGCCATTTTGGATGGATTGATTGGATTTTTTATTCCAAAAGAGTGAAAGGATGTTCTGCGCTGAGCGGATTCATGTAGCGTGGAGTCTTTCGGTCTGCAGCCAGTTTGTGCTCCAGCAGCCAACTTTGTGGTTTAGAGTGGATTATTTTTATTAAAGCAGTTTGTAAGAAATAGAACTAGCAGTTGAGATCAGACCCTGGCTGCAAAGTTTATTTTTACTTTAAATTATTCCTCTATTTCACGCTAGTTGACATTACGGCCTGTAGATGGAGACAGAGAATCACTTGTTTATGTCTTGGCAGTCTGGGAAACTGCAGGCCAAGGCCTGAACACCAAAGAGGAAAAGTCAGACAGAACATTCCCAGCCTCAAAATCCCAGTTTGTAGTGAAAATATGTAATAAACTAGTTATAAATCTGTAAAAAGGGCAGTTACAAACTTTTAAAGTTCCTTTTTTGGAGTAGAGAAACAAGATTAAGGTCCCATAATCACTAATCCCTTTGTTATAAATTCACTAAATAGAACAGAGAACAGGCACCACCTTAATATTCCCTTACATAGATTTTAAATGGTCCCAAATCCCTAGATTACAGAGCTGGAATTGCTCCCTTTATTAACATTTTAGGGAACAGAATGTAGAATTTGCGCATAATCCCTGCAATACAATGAGCAGATATGGTCCCAAATCCCTATGCCCTAGAATTATAGAGAGCAGAATTATTCCCTAATCTCTATTTCTTCTAATTCAGAGAACAGGATTGGTCCGTAACTCTATTTCCTACATTACAGAGAAAAGAAATGATCTCTAATCCGTGTTCCCTTCATTATAGAGAACAGAAAAGATCTCTAATCCGTGTTCCCTTCAATCCAGAGAACACAAATGATCTCTAATCCGTGTTCCCTTCATTATAGATAACACAAATTATCTCTAATCCGTGTTCCCTTCATTACAGAGAACACAAATTATCTCTAATCCGTGTTCCCTACATTACAGAGAACAGAAATGATCTCAAATCCGTGTTCCCTTCATTACAGAGAACACAAATGATCTCTAATCCGTGTTCCCTTCATTACAGAGAACACAAATGATCTCTAATCCATGTTCCCTTCATTACAGAGAACAGAAATGATCTCTAATCCGCGTTCCCTACATTACAGAGAACAGAAATGATCTCTAATCTGTGTTCCCTACATTACAGAGAACACAAATGATCTCTAATCCGTGTTCTCTTCATTACAGAGAACACAAATGATCTCTAATCCGTGTTCCCTTCATTACAGAGAACACAGATGATCTCTAATCCGTGTTCCCTACATTACAGAGAACCCAAATGATCTCCATTCCATATTCCCTTCATTACAGGGGACAAAAATGTCTCTAATACCCATTCCCTACTTTACAGGTGATTTCTAATTCCTTTTATTGAAAGGACCACCTTAATCCATACTACCTTTCTTTTAGGGATCAGGATTGGGCTTTGGTTCTTATTTCATATATTTCAAAGAACAGGTCTGAATCTTAATCCTTGTTCCCGGCATTACAAGGAAGAGAAATGATCCCTAATCCTTATTCTTTACTGCATGGAGAACAGAGGGGCAGCTCAGGTTGGACAGTTTGGAGAGAAACTCAGAGAAGTGAGATTGCGTTGGTTTGGACATGTCCAGAGGAAAGACATATTTTAGGAGAAGAATGTTGATGATGGAGCTGCCAGGATAGAGGAGAAGAGGAAGAACAGGTGAGAGAGGACAGGTGCATGCAGGTGGTTAGTGTGAAACAGGAAGATGCAGAGGACAGGAAGGACACGGATGCTCCAATGAGGTGACCCCTAGCAGGAGCAGCCAGAAGAATGACTCTTAGGAATTGTTCTTAATCACTAGGGATGTTAGAATTGTATCCGTGTCAGCAGATCCATATAAAATATAAAATATCAGAGGTCAGCATCAGTCTACATCTCCCAGATAATCCCTAATCCCTAAAATATAGAATGCAAAAAGGTGCCTAATCCTACGATTGATGTTTTCAATGATCATGAGATGATGTAAGGCAAATGCTATTGTGATGAGCGAGAAGGTCCTGGATTTGATTCTCTCTGTGTGGAGTTTGCACGTTCTCTCCGTTTCCATGTGGGTTTCCTTCACAAGGAATAGTGTCTGTGTATCTGCCATGTAACAGCCTGGGGACCTGTACATGGTGTTTCTCCACCTTTTGCCCCATTTGAGATGGGAAATGCTCCAGCACTGCCCGCAGTCCTACTCTGGATAAGTCGTGAGTGACGCTGAAGAGACGCTTGTTAGATACTGATTTTGCCTCAACACATTATTGGATGATGTACTGTACACAACAAGCACAGCTTTTAGCTTTTCTGCTGACTTGGCACATTTTGACCTAACTTGACCTGTGCCTGGAAATACTGGCTGAAAACCGGTTGTTTATCAGGGAAGTGCATGTGGGACATTTCAGCTGACCATCCATTCTATCCATCATTCACTGAAGCTGGCAGATCATGTTAGCATTTACGCATCCATTCTGTCTTTCTGCTTCTAGAGCACATGAAAAATGGCTGCCAATTTCACATTCAAAAGTAGGACCTTCTGTAAGAAGGTCTTGTGCTAGAAGGAATGATACTGGAGGAGGGTTTTTGCACTATGGGACAGCTCAGGTTGGACATTTTGGGGACAAAGTTAGAGAAACAAGGTTCCATTGGTTTGGACGTGTCCAGAGGAGAGACGAGGAGGATGTTGAAGATGGAGCTGCCAGGAAAGAGGAAAAGAGGAAGACCAAAGAGGAGGTTCATGGATTGCGAGAGAGACGACATGCGGGTGGTTGGTATGAAGGAGGAAGATGCAGAGGACAGGAAGAAACGGAAACTGATGATCCACTGCAGCGACCCCTAAACGGGAGCATCCGAAGGAAAAGGAAGAAGATAGTAATAGCGTATTTTGAGAGATGGAATCAATTGCAATACAAATTATGCTAACAAAACTCACTCACTCATTTTCTTAGCTGCTTGTCCTGATTAGGTTCACTGGAGTCTGTCCCAGATCTCACAAAAGGTGGGGAGAGGTCACCAGTCCACCACAGGGCAGGCACACAGATAAACACCCTAAAGCATCTCCTGCCGCCTGACGTCCATGTCTTTGGACGTTGGGAGGAAACACACAGACACGAGGAGAACATGTCCACACAGAAAGGACCCGGAACGCTCCCCCATCTGAGAATTAAACCCAGGAACTTCTTGCTGTGAGGCAGCAGCGCTACCCATCTTGAACCTGCAACTAAAATTCTGTGCTTTTGTTCATTCAAGGCGGGAAGGCGTAGTTTATTATCCTAAAGAGATGGGTCTTCAGTCTGTTTGTCTTCTACTGTTTGAAGACAGTAGGTGTGGGTTCTGATGATCAGGCGTCCATTCCACCAAAAAGCAGTAAAAGCTGAGACTGAGAGAACACCCCTTCTACTAAAAGCAGTATTCAAGAAGCATGAAATGGGGTGCGTTAGATGGGGTCAGATTAGAGAAGTATCGGGGCCGGTTTATCAGCCAATACCTAAGAATGAGATGCTGATATCAGAAAGGAAGCGGTGCTATCAGTTCCTGAACTCATCCTGATGTCTTCAGATTGAATCACAATCCACACACACTCACATATGTGTGTTTGTGTTTGTGCATGTGCGAAGAATGACATGACACCTACATCTGTTATCAAATAGACATAATCAGTTTGGAAATTCCCCACAGACTCCCCGTGTGCTTAAAGCAACATCACCAGAATCTGGCAGATCCTCAAAGCTGTGACACAGTGGTGTCATGTTTGTGTGTGTGTGTGTGTTGCAGTGACCCACACATCAGTGCTAATGGAGTTTTTAAACACCTCTGTCATTGCTGAACTGAGAATTGACCACATATTTTCTGCGTGTAATGTCCTGTTGTGGGTGTTTCAACACAGGAAACTGAGTATTTTTTCCTTGGGACACTTGATGAACTTAAATAACATACATATCAAAGCCAGATATAAACACCTCAGGACACTAGAGCCCCATGGTCGTGAACATGTATATATATTACAATTTTGGATTTAAAGCTGAGATTTTTTTTTTTAAATACTTGCCACCTTTTTCTTACTATCAGGATTATGAAAACAGTCTTTTTCCCTTCTTCCCACCCTACACAACTTCGAGAAACCCTCATTTTCTGATCCTGCTTCTTCCAAGTGACTTTCACCATTAAAATGGTTTATTTGTTCGTGATGGTGATGCCTCATTTGAGCGGTTGGTTTATGAATGTTCTCTGCCTTTTTTGAGAAACATTTTGAGGAAAAATGATGATGAGGTTCGAAAGGGAACTTCATAGCTCATATGACGATATTTTGTTGTTGTGAAACTTTCCCAGGCAGACCACAGGCATGAACCCGCAAGAACATGCGAAGACATGTACTTAAAAAAAAAAAAGAAGGGCAGAAATGTTTTTTTATGAAGTATAAAAGAAATGTTGACAATGTCAAATTGTTCGACGCGTATTTCTGCAGGTATCTTTGTAATTTATGTAAATTAAATGATATCAAAGAGCAGATTTTGGACCAGCTATCAAAGGTACAGAATACTGACTTTGATTGGACACTAACAGATTAAGAGATTAAGAAAAGGAGATGACATGACGGATGGCAGGACAAATAGGGTTTGAAATTTGATTTAAAATGACTTATCTGGAGGATGACTCTACTGACAGCGTGTCTGAGACTGTCAGAGATGCATCTTGGATCCATGAAGGGTTTTAAAAAAAGAAAATTTAAAACGGCTCTGTAAGGATGCCAGAACCGTGAGGTTCTTTTCTTGGTTCTTAGGAGCTTTGAAGCTGGGCTCTGGATAAACTGCAGACGTGACCAGACGAGTCTCAGGTAGAGAAAGTTACAAATGTCAACTTGAGAAGAGAAAAATGCCATGAATGACTGTTTCCAGATCCTTAAATGATATGTTTGAGATCTAAAATGTCCTTGAGTTCCACAAACTTCCACTAGAGAAGCTTCAGAGCAGAATCAAACATAATACCAAACACTTTTGCATGGATGTTTACATCAGCCGAGTCAGGATTCCCAAGAAAATAAAATATGTTCTTCTTGATGCCCATCAGGTGGATTGGAGATGCTGTTGAAGAAGTTGCCTGCGAGGTATATTGGCCTGCTCTGTGATGGACCGGTGACCTGTACAATTTATCTATGCCTTTCGCCCTGTGAGAGCTGGGATAGACTCTAGTATCGCCCACAACCCTAATCAGGACAAGCAGCTAAGAAAATGAGCGAGTGACTGTGAGTGGTTTAATCCAATTCTTTGAAATGGAGTACTTGGTAATGCAGTTGGTAGTTGAAAGTGTGGGTAATTCAATTGTCTAACATAACATGTGAGTATTACAAGTGTGAGCCTTTCATGCAACTAAACTTCGTGTAGCTGTTGATCAGTCTTCTGCTTCAAGCTTCAGATGAAACCTGTAGAACACGTACAGCCGTGGCCAAAAGTTAAGAGAATGGCTCGTGAGTCCCTCATTGTTAACTTTGAACATGCTTTCAACGCTGTGACGTTCATTTCCTTTCTTTCAAGCATTTCTCACTAACATTAACACCGGAGCACAACGTAGATCATGCGACTACAGCCTTGCCCAAAAGTGGAATATGACTCAAACGTTCATTTTCACAAAGTTTGCTGCCTCAGCTTTTATGATGGCACTTTGTATTCACTCCAGAATGTTATAAAGATGATCAGATGAATTGAAAATATTTGCAAAGTCTTTGCTGCGAAAATGAGCTTAATCTAAAAAACCCAGTTCCACTGCATTTCAACCACTAAAGGACCTGCTGACATCATTTCAATGATCCTGTCGTTAACACAGGTGAGAGTGTTGAGGAGGACAAGGCTGGAGATCACTCTTGTCACGCTGATTGAGTTAGAATAGCAGACTGGATACTTTTAAAGGAAGTCGTTGCTTGAAATCATTGTTCCTCCTCTGGTAACCATGGTTACCTGCAGGTAAACTCATCCATCTTCATTAGTTCTCACAAAAAGGGCTTCACAGGTGAGGGTATTACTTCTGGTAAGACCCAACCCAAATCAACCATTTATTAGATCATCAAGAAGAGAGGTTCAATTGTGAAGAGGTTTCAGGGTGCCCAAGAATATCCAGCATGCGCCAGGACCATCTCCTAAAGGTGATTCAGCCGTGGGACGGTTATTCAGTGTCCTGATGGGGACTCATGTCATAACCGAAGCTGACAGAGGCCTTTACTGTCTTTGATATAACTCCGCGATCCTCTGTAGATGCAGATGATGACATGTCTTCCTCATGGAGAGATCTTTGCAGGTCGATGCCCTTTAAAGGTGGGTAAGACTGGTTTCGACACAGTCTGTCTGGATGTGGGTTGGATGTAAGCATTTGCACTTTTGAAGGATCTTAGAAAACGTCTTTGTTTGACCAAGATGGACTTCCATGTGTTGTGAAGATCAGATCTAACTGAAACAGGGCCCCACTCACACCTGAATGTCATCCCAATGATTGAAAACACACGACTCTAATTTCACCTTTAAATGAACAGCTAATGCTAGAAGTTCCACTCAATGTTGGCTCATTTTTGTCTCATTCAGTGTGTGACGTCGCTTAACAAAGCGTTTGATTGAAAAAGTTTTTTCAAGAAAGAGACCTATCACAATGAAGTACCTGAACAAAGAAGGATGAGTAACACTCCAGATGAACTTATGATAGTGATTATTGAACCACACAATGAGCAGAAGAGCAACTCAGGAGGACAGCTTTTATAGACCTCCCTGTTTTCTCAGTTACAGTTCAGGGAGAATGTTCAAGGATCAAAAGCTTCTCCCAACACTTACTAAGACACCTCTGCTAAACCGTCCTGAGTGAAAAGGGAGCATCCTGCTCGTTGAGACGGCACCTTAATCTTTCAGATCTGCCCAAAGTGTGTCAATGACCCACAAGAAGACTGCAAAGGTCATAAGTAAAGGTTGAGTTTTATCAGATCTTGGAAGGGGAATCCTTAATCCTCCATTTTGCTTTATTTTGGAAAGAGAAACAAGTCAGGACGCCAGAGAATTGGGAAGCTTATGACTGATCATGAAGTTAGAGACGTACAGTGTATGTCTACAGGTCGTCTGTCAGAGTGGCCACTCTCGAGCTGAGGTTTCTCCACAACATTGCTGTTTTTTCACAAAAGTTGTTTTGATGAGGCATGTTTCCGCCTTGTTATGGCTTTTTTTTTTTTTTTTTTTTTTGTGCGTCTATCTGCTTCCTCTGTCTGACATGGGTGAGCGAGAGAGGGCCTGTCCCTCTACACCAAGGGAGGTGTTTCTCTCAACAAGTCTGCCTTTTTACTGTTTGCCTTCACTTGCATCACTGATGCTCGTGGGGGAAAGTACACTACACCTCTCCTCCTGGACACCTGCTGAGGAAGCCGCAACACACTCAGAAGCTGACACTCCTTTTATTTACCCTCCACGCAAACACCCAGCAGCACAGGAAGCACAAGTCAGCCTGAGGTTTCTCAGTAGCCAGAGCTGAAGGCAAGGAACAGAGGCATACTCTCTCTCACCGTGTCTCTCTTGCTCTTTGCTCCTTGCCTCGCTTCACCCACTTGTCTTCTTTTCGTGTCTGATCTACGCCTCTCGCTCGCATCTGGTTCGCTTCTTCTACACGTCACCTGCTGTACTATGCCTGAGTGTGGACCGAAAAGCGAAAAGCTGGACAGCAGCGGGGCCCATGTGGTACAGCTGAGGAGGCTGGTCTGGCTGTTGCTAGTGTGGTCAACCTTCCTCACTATGGGCCTGACTGTCTCCATCTCTCTCCATTTCATCCTCACCACGGTATGATATTCTTTAGTTCTGCTCTTCAACAAGTCAACGCTTGTGAATGGTCAGAAAGCAGTGTTGGATGTGAACGAAAAATCATTCCAATTGAAATTGAATCAGAGCTGGTGATTCAGACACTTGTGAAGAGAATCTGAAAAAATGGTTATTAAGTGTAACTTGTAAATCTTGGAATATGTCATCATTTGATGAGGTGAAGATGATGTTATAGCCACAAGTTCACGCATGCCTTACGTTGCATTCTGATTTATCAGAAGTAAGAGCGTGAAAGTATAGGTCTTCTCCACAGCTTACAGGTTACCCATAAAGAAATCGACGTAGGTAAAAAGGAACACTGTTGTGGTTTCTAACCAAGTAATGTCATGTGTCTCATTACAGAAGCCTTCAAAGATGAGAACCCCGAAGCTTAATGAAAACCAATGTAAAATGAAATGAAACAAAAGATTTGCTTTTTCTAATAGAGCTGATCTGTGACTCTGAAATTTGTTAAGGTTATGAGCCATGAAGAAAAATGACTTCATTCCCTGCAATCTCCTCTGGTGGTTTTATTCTATAGTAACACCTAAGTGTGAGGGAAACATGTGAACTTCTGAAACCACTGGCTCTTCCAACATTGCTGGTTTTCACACTTATGGACATGCCACCATCTATGTCAAGATATAACAGTAGAGCCCCGACTGCCAGTTTTTTCTTCCAAGATAACCTTCATGGGGAATGCATCTTAAGCAGGTTAAGCATCATCAATACCCAGTAGTTCAGTGGGTGTCCCATATTTATCTTCACCTGTCAGGAAGCATATGTCAGCGTAGGTCTTTGCGTCAAACTGGCTCGTCTTTTTCGCTCCCCCATCCGAAATGCAATTTGCAGCATTTACCAAGGTTTGGGGCTCTGTGGGAGTTGGTGGTTTGGAACCAGTTCACCCATTTTGAGAAAGGGAAGGGGGAGTGTATTTCATGTCTTAGTCATTTTTGGCAAAGAGAACAAATAACCACAAAGAGGAGACAAAGCAGGATATACAACTATGAGTCACAACTTCTTCTTTTTGATGTATTGTGCATGAGGAGTTTACAAGGACGTTCTCTGCTTAACGCTGCCGTCAACTCATAATACTCAGCTAGAAGTACTGACGCTAAATTTCCCACTGGGAATGTTCTCACCCCTCAAAACACATCGGTGGTCTAAGGTTTTATAATAAATGGGGTAAAAGACAATGCTATTGTGCAATGCATTAAAAAGCAACCCAATTTGCTGTCTCCACAGGAAACTGACCACAACAACCACCCTAAACTATTCATTTATGATTATGAAGGTAAGATTACATTTTTTTTATTGATCAGTTGTTGATTGACAACTTGCTTGCTTGTTTTGTGCTCTTCACCATCATTGACATTTCGGTGATCCAGTGATGTTTCATATGATCTCATGAACCTTAAGTACACAGGGCACAGTACGTGGTCAGATTACAATCGGAGCACTCAAACCACATGGGACCACATTTGGAAGTGGTCAGGAGCAGATCTTGACTGCTGCTGAATACTGACTAGCATATTGAGAGGATAAGCTGAAATGAAGGATGGAAGAAAAGGGTGGAGTTTTGCCCAAACTAAGTGTATTCTTGCACCGTAACATCTTCTGTCTAATGCCTACTGCATAGCTTACTTATCCGTCTGTTGAGCGTTTTTAAATTGAGATTCTTTTTCATTTTCTTACTGGATTTGTTCTCCATTGATAACTGGGAAATTCATAAATTGAAGGAATTGATCAATTCCTATTGCAGTCAGTAGGATCTCAAACGCTCTATATAGACTCCAGTAGAAGATCTGGATACAGTTCTGATGAACGTAAATGTCTAAATGTCTTGATTCTAGCCTGAATTGATAGGGTTGCAAGGTTTAAACTGCTTCTGTGTTTTGGTGAAGCTGTTTTGGTGTTTTGGTGATGTTCTGACCTCTCACTCTTAATAACTGTTCTCTTTGTTTCAAGACTCCATTAAGAACAGTTCTGATGGGAGTATTGAACTGAGGTGGCAAAATAACTCCAAGAAGAACTTCTCAGTAGAGGTGCAAGAGGACGGCAGATATTTCCTCTACCTCCAAGTGAGCCTGGAGCAGAGGAAGCCAAACGTGACTTATGCAGTTACGGTTAACAAGGAAAGTGACCAAAAATCCAGTGAAAAGATCTTAGAAGGACATATCAATGGATCACAACTGTCTACAGGATTTATGGGTAAGGGATTCCTCTTGGAAGAAGGAACCATTTTGAAGGTTACCTGTGACTCTTTGGCCAGAGTGGACTACCAGAACACTTACCTGGGCATAATCAAACTCAGCTGAAATCTTCCACGTCTGCATCCCGGACTGGGCACAATGTCAGTGATGAATTGAGGGCGTGTGCAGTAAGGTGTAGACTTGCCTGGAAATTTGACTGCACACCCCTGTAAACTTTATACCCCCTTTGACTTTACATCATCCTTGTAGAGGCACGTTTTTATGGCTGTATCTTAAAAGCCAGATTCACAGAAGACAATTTGTTCATTTCTCATTCTCTCCTCCAAGTCAATAATGGAGATGGTTCTTTGAGATTTCTCCTTAAAAAAAGCTCCACTGACACCCATTTAGCTGAGCCGTGATGTATGAACATTAGAAGTCAGATGATTTCAGTGCAGATTTTATATTAGAAAATAGCGTAACATCAGACTTTAACGAATGAGGTGTCTTCCTGTGAACCTCCCTCGTTTTACCATTAGATTTTTCATTTTGTGGCTCTAAGATCTGTGGTCATTATTGCACTTTGCTTTATTCTCAGAATATTTTACTGCGTATGCTGGAGGGAGCTGGTCTCTCCTCAAATAACAGAGAGCACTACTCATTATTTGCCTGTAGGGCCATAATAGAGAAGTTGCAAATAAAAATCAAGTGACAAAGTTACTTTAAACTCAGAGAGAGCTGTCAAATTTTCTTAAAATTCCCTTTGAAACTCCAAAACAGGATGAATAAATAGCTAGAATCTTTCAGCTAGACTCTTGGAAATGAATATCCCAGTGTTACTCTGTGGCCATACAGAGTAAACTGTATTTACAGTTGTGCAAAAGAACTCTATAATGCATCAAAAAGTGCTATATAGTACCAATCTGAAAGGTTCTTTTAAGAACAATCCACGAGATCATTTCCATCAAAGAGAAGAACAGTTTCGCCAGACATTCAAGTGTAATTTAACCACCGTCTCTACCTTTTTAAACCCGTAGGAGAGAGAACTTGAGGAAACATAAAACACTGTTTTTTTTTTTTTTAATGGTCATTTCATTTTTAAAAAAAAGAAATGAAATGAATAAGCAATTGTCCACCTAAGCTCAAAAACTGGTTTTGAAACTTTTAGTAGCAACAGCTGAAACTAAACGGTTCCTTTAACTGGAGAGCATCCTTTCATGTTGCTGTGCAGGAATTCTTAGCAAAATTGCTTTCATTTGTGGAGCAGTCACGATCTAGTGGTTTGGGACCGGGCCTCAGGATCGGAAGGTCATCCCGACGTACTCTTGAAGACGGAAGCGTCCCCATCACTGCTCCTGGGTGCTGGATTTGGGTGCCCACTGCATGTTTATGTGTTTGGGTTAAATGCTGAGAAACATTGTGGTTGTGGCATCTTCACAATGACAAATAGTCACTTTCACGTCACTTTTCATTTTAATTGAAGTGAAAGTCAAAGTGACAACTTGTCATTGTGAAACACAGCACAACATAAAGTGAACCACAACGAAATGCAGCCTCTGCATTTAACCCACACACACGTGCAGCAGGGGGCAGCTACTGAAAGTGCCCGGGGAGCGGTGATGGGGACGGAACCTTGCCCGAGGGTACCTCAGGGCAACCTACTTGTCTGCGACAATCTTCCAATCCTGGGGCCCAGTTCCTCAACACTCCCTAACCGCCCCTTATTGAACTACATCTGGGGTTCTTCAGCATCTCAGTTGGGGTTCAAGTCAGAACTTTGATCAGACCAAAGCGCAACCTTAATTTGGTTCCTTTTTTCAGCCATTTGGAGCAGGACTTGATCTTCTGCTCTGGTGTTCTTTTCCATAGCCTGCTCTTGAGCTTCAGATCATAAAGATTCTCCTGCAGGAGAGCAGAATTAATTCATGATGCTGTTACAGTAAATCACCAAGGCCCTAAAGAAGCAGAGCATCCTCACACTTTCTTTATCGTCTCTTCTTCCAAAGGAGACATAGTGGAAAAGTCCTTCGATTGAGGACTTAGATCAAGCAGGACTGAAATAATCCGTGTATAGTGTAACTGATCCCAATCGTCATCTTCATTTAGTTATGTGTTCGATCGAGGAACGCAGGAGTGAGTTACTTTTTCACTCAGACCTTTTTCTTTCCTGGAATAACCGTGACGATCTTTTCAAATTGGGATTTTGCATTACTCTGGTCTAGCGATACACAATTTAGGATGACAAATATGCAAAACGGAAGAAATTAGGAGGGTGGAAAATCATTTTTTTACAACACTGTCAGTATTTGTTTCCTCTTATGTTGTTTATTTTTGCTTAATTTATTCCTGTATTCCTTATTTATGATGATACTGCAAATGAAGGACAGTGTTTTAACTTAATTTCAGCACGAATTGATGTGAATGTTTTACTGTTAATATGACTTGACTAAAGTTACTCATCGTCTCGTTGCATATTATATATGTACAGCGCTTAAAATCAAAGTTTCAGAAAATTGAAATCATAAACATATCACATGCCGGTCTCATAGCTTTGCTTCCCCTTGTTTTTACTCATAAATGCCTACATGTCTATTCATTTCCTTGCCATTTGTCGTATAATTTCCGATATACTTTGCATATCAGGCTCTGATCAGCCCTGTGTCTTAAGATCGCTTACTCAGTAAACTAAGAATGGAACTCCGAAAACCACTACAGATGACACTGAAATTACATTTCTGCAAATTTTAGACATTTTTGTTATGACACCGACTCATGACATTCATTTTTACCATCAGATTTTCTGTTCTGACTTTTTTCTGTCAGCTTATAATTTTACACCCTGTTTTGTGTCCTTTATGAATGTATTTTCAGCCACACCTTTCATTTCAGGTCATGATTTTATCTGTTAATAATGTTCCCCCACGCTCTATTTCAGTCTCACTCCTCCAAAAAAGCAGCTGGTTTATCTACAACGGCCTTTTCTTTCAGGACTATCTTCTGCGGTTTCACATTCTGCTATGAAAGCAGTAAACGAATGATTATTATGAGCACAGTGCCAATGCAAACAGGAACATTAAGCCATTTTAGCGGAATGTCTCTAAGAAACGAACTCTACAGCGAGACCTTCATACGCAGCTGTAACCGATCCTTTATTCAAGTTTTTCTTGATTGTATTTTGCTTTCCTGTTTCAGTATAAGCTCGTTGTTAAATGATTGAATGTATTCACGGGGCCACTCTAGGGATTGTACTGTTGTGTGTGTAAAAAGTGAAATAAAAGCTCTGGTTTAGTGCTGACTTATGGTGTAAGTGGGAGTGATTAAGCAGTAGTCCGGACAGACTTTTAGGAAGGCTATGAGTAATCTCCACAAGCCCCCTCACACAGAAAGTTTGAGTCAACTGTGGGCTTCAACAAAAGAGCAAATTTCATCTGATTTTGAGACACAATATGAGAAGTTGCAATCACACAGGGCACACTGACAGCCCACCCTCTGATCTCACACCCCTTATTTGCTATATTCTGCTCTGACAGACCGAAACTCGTTATTAACTACGTTGTACTCGTGTGCGGTGACTCAGACCCGAGACCCCAATTACCATTCAAAAGTGAGAGTCGACAACTGAGATTTCTTAAATTACGTCCCCTCTCAGCTGACTCACAGCTCTCGAAGAATATGGTAATTGTGGTGGTCTGATTTGCACAAGCTCAACACACTCATGCCCTAGATCAAGGTCAGGTAAAGCTCTGTAAATCTCTGGAAAGATGCGGAAAGGAAAGATCCCTTTGGAGGCCATTGGACAGGGGTTACCTCAGTACATCTTCCAAACACACTCTCTAAATGAACGCAGCTGAACCAAGTCTGTTTGAGTAGGAAAACGAAGGGACAGCACTGGAGGCTGGACTTTGAGGACCACAGTTGGAGACCCATGCCAATGAAGAGCTGCAGTCAGCTTCCTAAAGAACCTTATAACAGAAATAATATCTAGAAAATAACCATAACATGAAAAACCATCAACGTAAATACACCCAAACTGGGTGAATATAGAAAACATATCAATCACACTGAGCGCAGAAATCCCCAATTAATAACTGCTTATCTGGATGTCAGTTAAGCATTTTCTGTAAGTGTTATTTCCTGTTAAAGGTCAATCAGTACTCGGGCCAACCAACGTTCCAGCATTCAACGTAAATAGAAGCCACAGCCCTTCATGCTGGTCTGACAGTGTCGCTAATGTCCATATTGATGGATGTCCAACCATCAGGACTGGAAATCCTGCAGATTCAGGCCAGAGGCGTTCAGGAGGGCTGAAACGGATCCGGTGTCCATCAGCCATTTAAGGTTTGAGAGCGTATCTCTGTATAATAGCTGAAATCCCTGCGTTCCATCAAATGAGAGATCGCTCCAAATCGGAGTAGCAGAATCACTCATCACTGTCAAATGAGTTCGTCACATCTGCCCACTCTTTTGTCTGCACTGCGGCCCAGCCTCAGCTGTTTTCCACTGCCTCACGTCAGGAAGGCATGAAAAAGAGCAACAGGGTTCAGTCCGAGACACAGCAGCGAGTCACAGAAAGAGACGGTGGAGAGAAAGATGCAGGAATTGTGCCCTCCTTCGCTGATCGCACTCGTCCTGCTAATTTCACTGCAATTGATTTACTGTTCGACTTGGCTGTAATGAATCGACGAGCATTTCTGAGTCTCACTTTCACACAGGCTGTCTGATTAAGCTGCTTTTCCCCTCTACCTTCACCACAGACCTCATCTCGCATGCCTGTCTCGTGTGATTCTTCTCCCCTCGTGTGAGGTCTTCCTCGCTGAGTCTCTCCCACAGTGGAAAAGGAAATTGAAATATGCAAATCGTGGAAAAGATGCAGGGTTAGAAGATGGGCCTTTGAAAAGAAACGAACCCTTTTCTGTAATCTCACTCCATCGAGACTGAAGTGCATGGGAACAGGGCCACATTCAGATGACAAAGTCTCACATCCCCTACACTCTTTTGCTAATTTCAGCTCTGATTTGGAGATAAACAAACATGATCGGGGGAAAAAAAGATGAAAGAATCCTCTTGCGCTGCATAACAATCAGTTACAATGAAATGATGTCTTTGTTAACGCAGCGTTATCAAACCAAACGTAAAAAAAAAAAAGAGTAAATGAATCAATCTGCGAGGAAAGACTAGAGATTAAGTGGTTAAGGTTATCTCTCTATTATATATATATATATATATATATATATATATATATATATATATTAATTTATATAAAAAATATAATAAAAAAACATTATTATTATTTTTTAATATATGGACATACATCCATTATATCAGCCAACCAGCTACTAGGGATGCACAAGCCAGTGTATTTCTTCATGCCAGTCCCAAGCCCAGATAAATGGGGAGGGTTACGTCAGGAAGCTCATCCGGTGTAAAACTTTGCCAAATCAATATGTGGACAACAAAACAGACTTCCATACGGGATCGGTCAAGGCCCGGGTTAACAACAACTGCCACCAGTGCTGAGAGAAGGAAGGCTGATATTTTTTGTGTGTGAGAGACTAGATGGAAGGGTAGTAAGGCCAGGTGTACTGAAGGAGGGTTTAAATTGTTCTACCATGGTGTGGACAGAAGAAGCAATGGAGGAAGAGTTATCCTGAAGGAAGACAATGTGGAGAGTGTTTTGGAGGTGAAGAGGGGGTCAGGGAGGGTGATGAGTTTGAAGCTGGAAGTTGAAGGTGTGATAATGAATGTTGTTAGTGCTTATGCTCCACAAGTTGGTTGTGAAATGGAAGAGAAAGAAGTGGAGTGAATTAGATGAAGTGATAGAGAGTGTACCCAAGGGAGAGAGTGGTGATTGGTGCAGATTTTAATGGTCATGTTGGTGAAGGGAACAGAGGTGATGAGGAGGTGATGGGTAGGCATGGTGTCAAGGAGAGGAATGCTGATGGTCAGATGGTTGTAGATTTTGTGAAAAGGATGGAAATGGCTGTAGTTAATACTTATATTAAGAAGAGGGAGGAGCACAGAGTGAAATATAAGAGTGGAGGAAGATGCTCACAGGTGGATTATATCCTTTGCAGGAGGGTCAGTCAGAAGGAGATTTGAGACCGCAAAGCAGTGACTGGGAGAGTGTAGCTAAACAGCATAGGATGGTGGTCTGTAGGATGAGGGCAGAGCTTAGGATCAAGTGGTGGAAGCTATAGGAGGAGGACTGCAAGGTGGAATTCAGGCAGGAGTTAACACTGGGAGCACTGGGAGGTGTTGAAGAGCTACTGGATTGGTGGGAAACTACTGCAAAAGTGATAAGGCAGACGGCTAGAAATGTACTTGGTGTGACATCTGGAAACCTGGTGGTGGAACCAAGAAGTCCAGTGTATACAGAAGAAGAGGGAGGCAAAGAAGACATGGGACAGTCAGAGAGATGAAGAAAGTAGACAGGTGTACAAGGAGATGAACCACAGGGCGAAGAAAGCAGTGGCGAAGGAAGCAGTGGCGAAGGCCAAAGATAAGGTGTTTGGTGAATTGTACGAGAGGTTGGACAGTAAAGAGGGAGAAAAAGACCTTCACCGATTGGCTAGACAGAGAGACAGATCTGGGAAAGATGTGCAACAGATCAGGATGATTAAAGATAGAAACGTACTCACAGGTGAAAAGAGCATGTTGAGCAGATGGAAGGAATACTTTGAGGGACTGATGAATGAAGAAAATGAGAGAGAGAGAGAGAAGACTGGATGATGTGAGGAGAGTGAACCAGGAAGTGCAGCAAATTAACAAGATGGAAGTAAGGGCAGCGAAGAAGAGGATGAAGAATGGAAAGGCTGTTGTTCCAGATGACATACCAGTAGAGGCATGGAGGTGTTTAGGGGAGATGGAAGTTGAGTTTCTTACCAGAGTGTTTAACACAATCTTGGAAAGTGAGAAGATGCCTGAGGAGTGGAGACGAAGTGTACTGGTACCAATTTTCAAGAATAAGGGTGATGCACAGAGCTGTAGTAACTATAGAGGGATAAAGCTGATCAGCCACACCATGAAGTTATGGGAAAGACCTCTTTTCTAAGTTAAGAAAAGAGGTGAGGTGAGGTGAGGATTAGTGAACAGCAGTATGGTTTTATACCGAGAAAGAGCACTACAGATGCAATGTTTGCTCTGAGGGTGTTGATGGAGAAGTGCAGAGAAGATCAGAAGGCGTTACATTGTGCCTTTGTGGACTTGGAGAAAGCATATGACAGGGTGCCTAGAGAGAAGTTGTGGTTTTGTATGAGGAAGTCAGGTGTTACAGAGAAGTATGTGAGAGTAGTTCAGGATATGTATGATGGCGTTACAGTGTTACAGTGGTGAGATCTGCAGTGGGAGTGATGGATGCATTTAAGGTAGAGGTTGGATTACATCAAGGATCAGCACTGAGCCCATTCTTGTTTGCAATGGTAATGGACAGGTTGACGGACGAGGTTGGACAGGAGTCTCTGTGGACGATGATGTTTACTGATGATATTGTGATTTGCAGTGAGAGCAGGCAGCAGCTTGAGGAGAACCTGGAGAGATGGAGATCTGCTCTAGAGAGGAGAAGGATGAAAGTGAGTAGGGCAAAGACAGAATACATGAGAGTGAATGAAAGGGAGGAAAGAGGAGTGGTGAGGATGGAGGGAGTAGAGGTGATAAAGGTGGAGGAGTTTAAATACTAAAAACCAGCTAGAGTAAAAGGGAAGGTTTACAGGACAGTAGTGAGACCAGCTATGCTAGATGGGTTGGAGACAGTGGCACTGATGAAAAGACAGGAGGCGGAGTTGGAGGTGTCAGAGTTAAAGATGCTGAGATTTTCGTTGGGTGTGACGAGGATGGACAGCATTAGAAATGATTGTATTAGAGGGACAGCTCAGGTTAGACTTGGAGACAAAGTTAGAGAAGCAAGATTGTGTTGGACTGGACATGTCCAGGGAAGAGATGAGGATTATACTGGAAGGAGGAGGTTGAAGACGGAGCTGCCGGGAGAGAGGAGAAGAGGAAGACCAAAGAGGAGGTTTATGGATGTGGTGGGAGAGGACATGTAGGTCTGAAGGAGGAAGATGCAGAAGCCCGGAAGAAATGGAGACAGTTGATCCGCTGTGGCGACACCTAAATGGGAGCAGCTGAAAGAAAAAGAAGAAGAAGACATCTGTTATCTGACGTCTGATGAGATTCTGGACTCCGTCCAAGTGCTCACAGAGCAAAAGGCAGAGAAACACCCTGGACAGGACACTGCAGGACAGACACACAGACACAGTCACGCCTAGGGGGGCAATTCCAAATCCTCTACCATGCACGATGCGTGTCTTTAGACTGTGGGACGTATTTGCACGGCCACTCTGCCGTTTCTTTCTGCATGGAGTGTGTATGCTCTCCGTGTGTTCCTCCTGGTGCTCCCATTTCCTCATCCCTAGACACGCACGTCAGGTGGCCAGGAGATGCTCAACTGCCCCAATGTTTCGCTGTATGTGTGTGTGCAGCTTTCAGAATGCAGAAGTATGGATCCTAACCGCAACTAGAGACACAGCTCATCTCGCCCCCGTTTTGAAACTGCAGGGTATCTTTCAGTGTCAATTTTAAGATTTCTTGACTTGGTTTTTAAGCCAGAACTGCCCTTAAAGCACTTGTGAACCTCACTGGATGACTGTGTTCCAACACGCGACCTTAGACCTGCAGACAAGGTACGACAGCGCTGGGTACCCGTGAAGGTGTCTCTTTCTGTCATGAATACCTTTATACTCTATTTCAAACTAGCTCGGCACTCACTGTACGAAACGTACGTTTTCACACGAGCTTTGAAGGGAAGCTGCTCTCTGTATTTGACACTTTAATCTACGCTACTGCTGAGGACTGTGGAACTGAATGAATCATTTAAATGGATGAATATTTTTAATGAGAAGATCAATTAAGCCATTAACTCTCTTCTATTACTGATAAAGCTTATCACCTGTATATAAAGTACACTGAGCAGCTGTTCAAAGTTCTCTCTCTCTCTCTGAGAGCGGGCCTAGTGGTTAGGGAGTTGCCCTGCATCGGAAGATTGTGGGTTCGATTCCCTCACAAGTAGGTTGCCCTGAGGTACCCCTGAGCAAGGTACCGTCCCTGTCACTGCTCCACTGCTGCGCGGTGTTTGTGTGCATGGGTTAAAAGCAGAGGTCCAATTTCGTTGTGGTTCATGGTGTGCTGTGCTGTGACCTCGCAATGACAAGGGTTGTCACTTTCACTTTCTCTCTCTCTCTCTGTATATATATATATATAGGGAGACAGACTCAACCCTATACCTATATTTAAACTGGAGTGAATCAACAGCTGAACTAATGACTTCATGTTTCATGTGAGGCCTCCTGCTGCCATGAACAGACTGTGGCCTAAATAGTCTAAACTCAATCTTGCCGTATTCATTTAAATGCTGTTTATACCAAATAAGTCCCTCCAGGAAGAGCTGGAACTGCCTATTATAAAAACCTTCGTTGTGGAAATTCGAAATCAGATTGCACTTTCCTTCCAAAGCGTGACGAATTTCCATGCCAAACGCGGCATCAGGGAGGGTCCCCGGGCTGTATATTGTCTCGGTGCTAAGTGGGGGAGGGAAAGGTGAAATTGGATATCGTTAATACTATTTTTCCCCACCCACTTGTGCATGAGGACATCACTGAACTTTGTTTTGACCAACAAGAGTTATACTCGATATGATGTCATGTAATGGCAGGATGTAATGCCGTTCTAAATTTGATCTGTGATATGCAAAAGAGAGAAGTTATTTTAATATGAAGTGCACTTAATTATTCCATTCAGTCCTTCCATCCCTGTTTGAACTGCTATCCTAACTGGGGTGCTGCAGCCTATCCCAGGACTCATAGGGCAAATCAGAAACAGTGGGGTAGAGATGGCCTAGGGGTTGGGGAACCCATAATCAGAGGGTTGTGTGTGCGGGTCCCGGGCTAGTAGGTTACCCTCAGGTACCCTTCAGAACCCTTCCCGTAACTCTGCTCCCATGACGCTGGATGTATGGCTGCCCACTGCTACACTGAGTGCATGGGTTGCAGAGGAAATTTTTCGCCTACAGGCCACAGGCTGCTTGACTGAAATGCTGGGGATATTTTTGTAAACGGGACATAAAGGTCACGGTGCAGAATCACATTTCAGCCTCACAGCAGTAGAGGGCGATATCTGCTCTGTCTGTGGATCCCAGGAGCCACCGGTTAGCAGCCACCAGCAACACGGCGTTCGATTCAACGCTGCCGCCCTACGGGTCATCAACAAGGACGGACGTTGACCCTGATGGCTCGATATCCTGCTTCAGAAGATTTCTTTATTCCTTACTATACGTTTTTTAGAGTGTTTTATCTGGTAACCGTTTACACAGAAAGAGTGGTGTGATTCAGAAAGCAAGGAGAGGGAAAATCCAGCTTCATAAAGACTGATGTGTGAATGTGTCACCACTCTCTCAGTTTCATCTCAAACCACAGCAGAGAGAAGAGAAAAAATACAGTATACAGAGGCATGATGATGAGGGCACCGCTCGCTCTCTCTCTATCTTTCTCTCTATCTCTCTCTCTCTATCTCTTTCTGTGTGTCCTTATTCTCAAATGCGGTCACTCCTTTTCACTCTAAAGTTCTCTTTTCAGAGGAAATCTCTCTCTTCTTGTGTCGCCACACTTCCACATTTTATCTTTAGCTAGCCTTACTGACCATAAAAAATAAAAAACAACCTGACATGTGACTGACATATATAATCATGTCTCTACTCAACGTTTCATTGTTGCTTGACAGTTCAGAAATTTATCAGACCCTGGAAGTTTTCACTCTTAAAATGGTTCAGTATAAACACGGTATATTCCAACATGACATTTCCCAAAATTATTATTATTATTATTTTTTTTACAAGATCCTTCATGGTCCTAGGGGCAGAAGTGAACTTGTGGTTAGGAACGAGGCCCCAGGATAAGAAGGTCGTGGGTTTGAATCCCAGACCAGTAGGTTGCCCTGAGTTTCCTGAGAGCAAGGTACTGTCCCCATCACTGCTCCCCTGGATATAGGTGCTCCCTGCTGCACGGTGTGTGTGTGAAAAGCAGAGGATGCATTTAGTTGTGTTTCACTTTGTGCTGTGCTGTTTCACAATGATAAATAGTCACTTTCACTTTCAAGTCTCTATCTAGCCTGGTTCAAGCTCAACCAGATTGGATCGGGCTTCAGGGGTTTTTGGTTACCTGTTTGAATGCAGTCCTTCATCTTCGATGTTGTGGTTCCACTTGCCCTTCTTCTTGTGGCCTTCCTCAAATATGTCTGACACAACCCCGTCTCATTGGACTGTTCTCTAGATCTCATGGCTTGGTTCTGACTTACTCCATCAAAGGTGAGATCCTACATACGCAGGTGAGAAGCTGAATGTATTGAATTAGTCACAGGTGGACTCAAGTTGTAGAAGCATCTTAATTCTATGAATTCAATTCATTTAAAGGTAAGCAGAGGAAGCTACAGTAGATATTGGTCCATCTGGCACGAGACATGACACACATTCACACCCCAAAGACAAGAGGCTCAACTCAGGCTCACACCCAAGAGGTTTGAGACAAGCCACAGATTTGCACTCCAGAGATGAGAAACAAACTCACACTCAGAGACTGAAGACTCAACTCAGACTCAAGAACCCAGAGAGACACAAATCTCCAGACTCAATCTCACACCCAGGAAACCAAGATTCACATCAGATTCACATCCCAGTGACTCAGGACTAGACTTAGATTCACCCTGAGATGCGGGAGTCAACTCAGACTTGCGCTTCAGAGACCTGATACTTATATCCCTCATTAGAGACTGGAGACCAGATCCAGACTCTCGTCCCAGAGAATCAAGACTCACACTCAGCTCAGACTCTCAGGGACTTGACTCAACCTAGCACCAAGAAACCCAGCCATTTCTGGTACCCTGTTTGGTTACAGTAGCATTATTCTGCATTCTTATCTTGACTAATTCTTAAGTACTAGCTTGAGTTATTTCAAATGTAATGTTCAATGTTCAAATGTCTTCTTCTTCTTCTTCTTCTTCTTCTTGTCTTCTTCTGATTCTTCTGATTCTTCTGCTTCTTCCGCCACAATGTTTCCATTTCTTATGGTTTTAAACACCCTCATCTCCTCAGCTTGAGAAGTTGGGAAGGTGTTCTTTTACTGAAATGCTTCTTTTATTTAGAACATGTGCTCTGCAATTTCATTTCAATAGTTCTCATTCAGTGTTTCTCTTTTTATCTTTAAATCATCATGTTGCGTCTCTCAGCAAAACACCCGGAGCACAACATGAACAATAAGATATTGAGCTACACGTACTGAGTACAATTTCTCAAACAAGCAATAACAAGATGTCCTTTAGATCTTACTAAATATATTCAAACTAGCAACTCGTAATTACTCAAGATGTTCCAATTCATGTCAAGTTATCTCAACATACTCTTGTGATAAGGCTTATATTTGGAGTGACATGAAGATCTAGATATTATTTATAGCTTCAAAAGGTCTTAGTCATTTTTTCTGATCCCACTGACAGATTTCTTCATGTTTTAGCTTCCAAAGCTTATGTTCAACAAGGAGGTCACCCTCATAACATCATCACTATTGAATCATTATTTGTGCCATTAATGATGGACTTTCTCAGATATTACTGTCT
Organism: Hepsetus odoe; assembly: GCA_017165825.1. Taxonomy (NCBI): domain Eukaryota; kingdom Metazoa; phylum Chordata; class Actinopteri; order Characiformes; family Hepsetidae; genus Hepsetus; species Hepsetus odoe. Next base: position 27,469,153 of record CM029368.1, read on the forward strand.
GTCTGTCTGTCTGTCTGTCTTTCAATCTATCTATCTATCTATCTATCTACTTGTCTATATACTATCTATCGATCTGTCTATCTGTCTACCTATCTATCTCTGTCTGTCTGCCTGTCTGTCTATCTGTCTGATTGTCTGTCTGTCTTCCTATCTATCTATCTGTCTGTTTTTCTGTCTGTCTCTCTGTCAGTCTATCTATCTATCTTTCTGTCTGTCTATCTATCTATTTATCTATCTTTCTGTCTGTCTGTCTGCCTGTCCGTCTGTCTGTCTCTTCACTTTTCTGTGTGTGGCTGGTACTGGAACGTTCCAAAGGGGCGTCAGAGGGAGGTTTCCTAAGCGGCTGAGTCAGCGAAACAGCGGGTCTTAAGTACCTGTTCTGTTGCAGACCTCTTCCCCCACCCCCCACTTCCTCTCCCCTGCTCACCGGAGGCTGGTGGCTGGGCTCCGAGCAGGCCTGCAGCGTGGGCGAGCTCGAAGCCACTTCTTAGAAAAAGAGAGAGATGAAAGGAAATCTAAAACCAGCCCAAATGTTTACCATGCAAACCTGAAACAGGAGCTGATACTGAAGCGGTCCTTCTGTCTGGACCGTTGGTCCCTGTCAGCCTGTCTCCGAGGACTGCAGAAAAGCAACCTGCAAACAATCAAAGAGGCTCTGACAAAAAGGTACATCCGGAGTGTCAGTCAGAGCCTGACTCACTTTCGCCTGTCCCAACAGCAAAAGCCAAACCACAGCTTTGCAGCTTGCATGCAGCGTTCGTGTACTGTATGAGAGCGTCACACTGTCCTCTCCTTTCAGACAGAGCAGCATTTACTTTAAAGTGAAAAAAGTGATAGGCAGATGATGTGAGGTCTTAAAAAGAAATTGTTAGAAATATTTATTCCTGTCCGCAGTTGAGCAAAACACACACACAGAAAAACAAAAATGAAATTGATTCATTTGAATGTTTAAAAATGTTCATTTCTCCTGACAATGTTAAGGTATAAACTCTGACGAACAGTAAAAATGTAACTACAAAAGATCCCTAATGATGAAAACCAGCTATAACATTTACTACCTTTATTATAAATATCTATCACAAATACACTTTATTTCCGTCAACAATAACAGCCCTGTTACGTTTGTGTTAATGCGGGTGCTGACGATCAAGATTTAAGAATTTGGTAAAGTACAGTACAGTAAAGTGCTTCTAATCATATATAATATGAAAAATTATGATTTTAATTAGATTAGAAATATTATATTGCTTTGAAACAGGGATGAATCAGAACCACACCCGACTCCCATTCTTAAAAAGAACGAAAAAGAAACACAGAAGAGTTAAAAAAAAAAAAACAAAAAAAAACAATCTTTCAGTGGAAAAACAACCTGAACCACAGATCTAATCCAAGAACCATGTTGGCTCCTCTTTATTCTCTTTATTTTTTAAGATTGCAGGTGCCCCCTAAACAGGAAGTGGATATTCTCAAAGCCAATATAATTATATTTGAATTATAGTTTTGGCTCAGTCAAATGTTCCAAGAATAAAGTGGTGACCCATGTGGTGCCAATAAGCCAAAAGTGTCAAGTCAAGTATGATCACATGGCTTATCGCACCTTTAGTCCGACCTTAAGCCTTCGCTGTCCAGGATGAAGGGCCTCAATTCCTGAATTCAAAATCCCGAAAGAAGAGAAAGCTACAGCATGAACATGCCAAAAAAGTTATCGGCCGGGATCTGCATGCGAATCGTGCCGTTGGTCACCCGGACAAACACAGAGTCATCCTTGTACAGATGGAACATGCCGCCCAGGTAGCTGTTCCTTAAGAAGCCTGCGTTTTGGGGTAATTTGGCGGGTTTTCCATGGTAACGGTAACGCAGGAGCTCGATGGGATCTTCGCCCATGTAGCGTGGGGTGGTCATCACCACTACGTGATTAAAGAGAGAACTGTCTGTAGAGAAGCAGAGCTTGGAGTAGATGTAATAGTAGCCCTCCTTCAGGATCCGGATCTTGTTTTCTTTGTATTCCAGCTCAAAAATGTCAGGGCCCATGGGTTCATTCCACGGTATGATTCCAGTCGTCCCAGGCTGCAGATTAACAGCTTTAGAATAAACAAGGACAGAAAAAAGAAAGTGGTTAATAACCCTCGCTGATTGGGAACACACAGACTTCAGAGGAGCTCCTCTGATAGGACAACGGTTTGGAAGCACCAAAGCTGCTCAGACTCACCCGTCAGGTGCGCTAGAGGCTTGGAGGGCTTCTTATATGGAAGAGGTCTTATCCTCGGAGGGACTGTGGAGGCTTCCGTTGGTTTTCCACCTTCCAAAACATGAAGAAAGCATCATACAGCGCTCAGCAAGAGCACTTCCCCCTCCCGTTTTCCCATGTGTTAGCAAAATTCTTCAAAAACGTAATCTGAGATGATTCATCTCATTCAGAGGAAAATGTTTTGCAGCTCCACTCCCTGGAGCACGTAATTGCCCTCCTGCTCTTAATAACTGCTCGAACACTTCATATTTTTCGAGCGCACTCGTTCACATTCATTCAGGCCCTCTCGTCTTCGCATTGCTTGTGTTAATCGGGCCTCAATGGAGTACGTCCCGTTTAATAAGCAAAAACCTTTATTGTAATCAAAGGTCCTTTTCTGTCTGCTCTAATCGATCCCTGTAGCCGTTTAAAAGCCTGCCGTGTGTTCACTCGGGTTGTCTTTGTCTGTTTTTTTAAGATCTGAACCAATTAATGGTGACAAATATCCAAAAGGGTCCGAAAAACAATCTACGCTCCTTCATATTAGGAAATATGAATTTTTAGGAAATATATGCTTTTTATCACATTTGGACGTCAAATCTGACACCAATTACCGATCTCACAATAAACCCTAATCGACTGCGTGTTTGTCCAATAGTTCTGGCTTATCAGAGAATGAAGAGTTCGATGTTTACCAAAATTAAGACCACTTTTACAGCGTCTATAGGTCAGACTGAAATTTTACATCGTTTAAAGTGGGCTCGGTGACATCATTTCCCGAAAGCGTTCAGCATATCTGAGAAGGCCAGTCGGGAAGGCTACAGACATGTGACTAATGTGTGCACGGCGTTAAACATCCGCTACCTTTTCTCGCATCAGTCCGTGGACCGCCCTGCTCTTGAGGATTCTGCTAGGACACAAATAAAGAACACAGATATAAACGTCTTAACAGGTTACAAGAAGCATGTGATTGAAATGGAGCTGAAACACCAAAGAAATCCAACTCAGTCCAACAGCGCTGGGTTTACGGGGGGTTTTGCGTGAAGCTGATGCAGGTCTCGGTTACAGGTTTGATGCGAGTGCAGTAAATGTAGTGCATGTGTGGAATAGACCGAAGCTAAGCAGGTCATCTGACCTTTATAAGACCGAAAGGGCCAGAGCAGGCGAGATGAGTTTCAGTAGCTTTGGGCTGTGCTCTTTTTTACAGGTTTCAGAGAGGAAATGCAGCTCTTAGTGGGCCTAGAAGGAAGAGGAGGTGTCTGACCAAAGCTGCAGATAGCCTCATCTTTCCAAACCACAATGTGTCCTAAAACATACTTAAATAAATTACAATCTTTTTAAAAAGGGCCACATATTTCCTGTCTCGGGTCTTTATCAACATGAAATGTCTCTTTTTGAACGTCTGCTCCGCTTGTGAGTCAAACAAGGCCCTGGGTTAATTGTTTAAAATGAAAAAAAAAAAAATATATATATACATTTTTTCCCAAAACTGCGAAATATCAGGCCCTTGATATTCTTGACTTTATTAAAAAGGATCGCGTTTACGTAAAATGTCTTTTTCGAATTCGGTTACGCTTTTTTCATTCCTCATCAGTGAACAATCCTGAAGCTGAAAACTGTTTAAAACCACTTTCACTAAGAACATACAGACCCTTCTGATTTACTCCTTTTAAAACTGCCATAAAGAGCACGCTAGGAAGAACATTTGAAAGGTTTAAAGAACAATTTAAACTTTTGCTTATATTATATATTATATATATATATATAATATATATATATATATATATATATATATATTATATATATATATATAATATATAATATAAGCAAAAGTTTAAATTGTTCTTTAAACCTTTCAAATGTTCTTCCTAGCGTGCTCTTTATGGCAGTTTTAAAAGGAGTAAATCAGAAGGGTCTGTATGTTCTTAGTGAAAGTGGTTTTAAACAGTTTTCAGCTTCAGGATTGTTCACTGATGAGGAATGAAAAAAGCGTAACCGAATTCGAAAAAGACATTTTACGTAAACGCGATCCTTTTTAATAAAGTCAAGAATATCAAGGGCCTGATATTTCGCAGTTTTGGGAAAAAATGTATATATAT
>CM029368.1:27473537-27568537 GCA_017165825.1 Hepsetus odoe
ATATATATAATATATATATATACACAGACATATATAAAATTGGGTCCAATGACACAATGACATGATTTCCTGAACCTGAAAAAAGTGAGATTAGTTCTTTAGAAAATGTATAAGCATTTTTTGTGAGAAAAATATGGATTTTTTTCCACTTAAAACACGATTTTTGCTTCATTCAAAGCCTTCAAGCCGCATTCATCGAGAGGTTCTTTCTGGAAACATTCTTCTCCCGTGCCATCCCGCCAGTAACCCTTTTTGGACATTTTGTGTTTGAGAATGTATGAAACATCAAACCTCAATGCACTTTCAAAGCAACTTGCGGATCAACAGCTTGAGTAACTTTGTCCCGTGCATGAAAAAGGAAGCTGCTTCAAAAATTGAAACCACACCACAGTCTAAGAGGTCTAATTTAAGTTTTGAGTTGCAAAGGTGTAGAGAAGCCTGAAAAAGCTGTGCCAAGTTTCATGCAGAAAGCCGCCTCAGCTGAGAGGCTGGGCCGTTTATCAGAAATGCCTTTTTGAAAAGATGACAATAAGGACTGTAGAAGTGGCCTCCAAAGAACAGACTCACCTGTTCTGAATTTGACTTTGACTGGTTTGTGTAGAGGTTGTAGATTAAGCAAGCCTCCACCACTATGCCAAACAGAGCCATGGAGACCAGCAAGAAGAGCATGGTCTGGGCCACACTGCTTCTCCTTTTCTGGGCCAATCTCTGGCCCGGCTTGGGGGGCAACGGCGGCAGACCGGCCCTGCTGTCCACCACGAATACTGAGGGATACTCAGCACCTCTACCAGCCATGTCCACGTGATCCTGGCCTTCAAACCCTGAAGCAGAGGTGACGGCAGGTCCTCCAGCAGAGCAGAATGCTGAGCAATGGCCAAGAAGGTGGCGTAGCAATGAGCATGCACAAGCACACACCTACGCCTTGATGGAAACTCACGGTACGAAACTATAACACTCCCATTCACCAAGGTGGGCGGAGGGTTCGAGACGAGATGCTTGATCCAAGGGGCAGGATGTCAATGTGTAAAAAAAGCTAAAAATGTGTTTGATTAAAAACGAATTGTTAGTGAGAGAAAGGAGCAGAGCGGGCTGATGTGCTTGAAGCCTTTCAGTGTCGGCGTGCAGTGAGGAAATGCTCTGAATGTGTGAAGGAGGAAAGGCGTATGAATAAACACACTACCAAGTGCATCACAGTGACTAAAGATAGATCCACTGATCCAGTCCTGCTGCTGCCTGTGTCTGCTCTGCACTGCTTTGCTGCACAGCTTCACCACCATGCATCTTTGCTTGATTGTTATCTGTGGAGAATAAAAAGGACTGATTTCCTGCATTTCTTGCAGGCGTTTGGTTTTATCAGCTTTACTCAATCTTACACTTTGTGAAGTTCATCTTTCTCTGCTGCAGCCATGCTTGCAGTCTCAGTTTGGCCCAGCCTAGGCAGGAGAATGGTTAAACCCCCAGAGTCTGTAGGAACGAATGGTTCTCTGGCCAAAAACAGTGACATTTTTTAATCCCACCAGTTGCAGACACCAATAAAGGTAACTTTATTTGACAGCTGCCTGCAGGAGCTTAATAACACATGCATGTATGATAAATAATAATATAATAATGCATATATAATATAAAATATAATAAAATCATTGGTGCTTGTCAAACTCTCTTACCTTTTCTGATTCCTGATCATCTGGAATCATCTGCCCGTTTCTTCACTGCTTCGTGTCTTAAGTGAGACGTTTTGTTCTGCTGGAAGGTTCAGACGTAGATCACTGTGTGGATTAACCAACACAGAACTATCAAACTGCTCAGGTACAGAGACTGGACTGAACATGAGAGACAACAACACTGTCCTTCAGGAAGATCTGGAGAACTGCTCAGGTACAGAGACTGGACTGAACATGAGAGACAACAACACTGTCCTTCAGGAAGATCTGGAGAGCAAAAGTGTGCATCAGGTTGCTCAGGATATAAAAGATGACGGGTGAAAACACTGGCAAACAGAGTGATAATTTAAAAATATTTTCCTCTTTCACTTTTTTCATGTTTTTCTCAAAGCTGCTATAAAGTGGCAGCGGTGGTCTAGTGGTGAGGGAGTCGGCCACAGGATCGGAAGATTGTGGGTTGAAACCCCTCACCAGTAGGTTGCCCTGAGGTACCCTTGAGCAAAGTACCGTCCCCGTCACTGCTCCCTGGGTGCTTTCAATAGCTGCCCCCTGCTGCACGGTGTTTGAGTGCATGGATTAATGCAGAGGTCCAATCTCGTTGTGGTTCACTGTGCCATGACCAGGGTTGTCACTTTCTTTATTCAAGTGTTCTTAAATAAATTAGATTAATAGTAAATGCTGCTTTATAGCAATGTTATAAATGGACCCTAAGAGCTCTTATAGCAACACAATGTTGTTTAGATCAGAAAACACAACCTATAGTCACATATAATACACAAAACTTTGCAAGCCAGTTACTTCGCTAAAGCTAAAGCTAAAGCCAGTTCCCCAACGCGGTAAAGATATTAAATCATTGAACCGAAAGGTGAAGCAACTGACACTTCTATCTGTTGCAAAGGAGCCACAGGCCTACTTTCATTATTACTAGACTTTCTACAATGTCTGCGGTCAACCAGTTATAAAATTTATAAATGTGAAAAAGTGACCTAATTCTAAACTATGTGAAGTCTATTCAGGTCAGCCTGGGTGGCTCTTACTAATAACTGTAGTGGTGAACGGTCTGCATGGGTGAGAAGTGGCATGTAACATCCTTTAGAGTTAGTGATGGAGGAGAAGTCAGTCATGCTCTGAATGCAGTGTGATGAAAGTGATGATGGTGCAGAATATCATGGCTGAGCAATGGAGGAAGAGGGAGGTTTACCCTGGAGACTGCCAGTCCACTGAAGCCTCAGAAGCCACACAGCCTCAGCCTGGGGGCAGTTTAGAACCTCCTGACCTGCAAGTCTTTGGAGCTCTTAGCAGAAACATACACAGATACGGAGAACATGCGAGCTCCAGAACTGACCTAGAGTTGACCTGGAACATTTCCAGCTAAGAACTGAAAATAGAGCCTGCTCACTTCCTCTTTAAATCCTTTTGGGTTAAGCATTTGGGCCAGTAGAGAAAACAAGAAATCATGAAGGTCTTCCTCTTTAAGGTTAGTCTGCTCAACATTTGTTAATACATCACGGACCACAGCAGGCTGTTCATTTCTTCATTTCTATTTTATTTAATTTCTCAGGCCAACACTGTTTATGAATGAGTAAATGAAGTCACCCTGATTTTGCTTCCAAATATAATATAATGCATAATAGCCAGACCTTTTGTGTTATATTTGTGCTAAAGATTGAATAAGTAAATGTTCTGATGTCAAGTTTTGTATTTGAGAGCCTAGTTCAGTTCTGTCCCCTCTAAGAAAAAGAAAAAGAAAAAAAAAAGACTAGGTCAGATACAAAAAGCGCTTTTGGCATCCGATCTTAAAATCTGAGCTCATCTTTTGATCTCAAATCCAAATGTCTTTACTGCACAGCAAAAGCAAAAGCAGCTGTCCTAATACTTTTGGAGGAGATTTTATACATTCACAGCTGGATAAGACTGTGGCAGGCGCGAATGAAGGAGGGGATTCTGAAACTTCATTCCACCCATCATCTCATAGTCTAGTCTTAGTCTTAGTCAGTGTAAAGTTTGTTTGGACAAATAGATTGGAAGGAACCGCTTTGCGGTTGAAATTGCCTCCCAATACATCACCCGACAATTTAGAGTTGAGATTATTCTTTTTCAAATTTGGAATTTTAACCTGAACTTCATTCCAAGCATTATTCTATCCGATGTGTGGATACTGTGGGCCGGAAGGGGGCGCTGTTCTGTCCTTTCAAAATCCTTTGAAAGTGTGGTTCAGCTTCATTTCTCCAGCAGCAGGCAGGTGTGCTCTCAGTCCAGGAGAAAACATGTCAGGAGGGAGAACCAGCTGACTGGAGATCTACCAGGATGGAAGTCAGCTTTGCCTTTTCCCCTGTTTTTCTCCTGATGCTCTCCATGAACTTCACCCTCAGCTTTGGGAAGAGCCTGGACACTGAATTCACCTTTCTGCTCACTGCTGGAGGAACAGAGTGCTTTTTCCAGCCCACCAAGAAGAACAGCAGCATGGAGGTTGAGTTCCAGGTCAGTTCTAAGACTAAATATCTATCTATCTATCTATCTATCTATCTATCTATCCATCCATCTATCTATCTGTCTGTCTGTCTGTCTGTCCGTCCATCCGTCCGTCCGTCCGTCTATACACACACACACACACACACATATATATATATGAATATTTGTGTATATGTATACATATTAAACTGTATGTATACACAATCTCTCTCTCTCTCTCTCTCTCTCTCTCTCTCTCTCTTTATATATATTTGTTTATATACAGTACTGTGCAGAAGTTTTAGGCAGGTGTGAACAAATGCTGTAAACAAAGAACGCTTTCAGAAATATAAATACTGATTGTTTATTTTGATCAATTTATAAAATGCAAAGTGAGCGAACAAAAGAAAAATTTAAATCAGATCAATATCTGATGTTTCTACCTTTTACCTTCAAAGCAGCATCAGTTCTTCTGGCCCCACAGAGCCCTGATCTCAACATCATCCAGTGTGTCTGGATCACATGAAGAGACAGAAGGATGTGAGGAAGCTACATCCACAGAAGATCTGTGCTTAGTTCTCCAAAATGTTTGGAACAACCTACCAGCCGAGTTCCTTCAAAAACTGTGTGCAAGTGTACCTAGAAGAATTGATGCTGTTTTGAAGGCAAAGGGTGGTCACACCAAATATTGATTTGATTTAGATTCTCTTTTACTGCATTTTGTTGATTGATGAAAATAAATGATGAACACTTCCATTTTTTCCATATATATATATATTTTACACACAGATAATGTGTATACAAACAGTTTAATGTATGTTGCCATGGACTCTAATATGCATAAGGGAAATAAACATTCAGATAAACGCTTGTAAAGAAAGGTTAGAATTTGCTTATGGAAATGAGAGGGTCAGAAGTGTGCCTGACTTCAGGTTCCATGGAGAACTTAGATGAGCTCACTTGTTCCATTTCTGCACCGCGTGCTCTTTACAGGTACTTGCAGGTTCGAGGTTGGACGTGGGCTTCACCCTTATCTCCCCCCACGGACACAGGCTGGTCTCTGAGTTCAGGAAGTCAGACGGATTTCACTTGTGAGTGTGTACAGCTGGTCCATCTCTGCCCACACAAAAACCAGCATTTACCATTGTGTGGGTTTGACTACGTGGTTACTGGGTTTGTTATCAGTTAAGAGGAGACCAGTAGGAAATAATCATTTGCATGTCATTTGAACGGCTGAATCATCAGCCCTGTTCCTTTTCAACCACAAAGGAACCTGCACTGCTCTGGGTTGGACATCAACCCAGCATTCTGACCAAAAATACATTGGTTTGTAGTTCCTTTCCCTGGTTGAACCATGTTTTATTTCCAGCAGGAGCCATGATGACTTTAATGGGCATCATTTTCCTTTACATTTACATTGTGCAGCCCTTCTTTATCACCGTGGTACACAGTGGTTGCCTAGTGGTTAGGGACGAGGCCCCAGGTCATGAGTTTGAATCCCAGACCAGGAGATTGCCCTCAGGCACCCTTGAGCAAGGTACTGTCCCCATCAGTGCTCTCTGGGTGCTTTCAATAGCTGCCCCCTGCAGAGGTTGAACTTCATTCAGCGTTGTGCTTTGTTTCACAATGACAAGAAAAGTCGCTTTCCATTATAAAGCCATGTTTTGCAATCTGAAACCCACACCTGCATGATCTAAAGACACATGTCTCCAGTAAATATAGAAGCAAAAAGAAATGAAAGTGACTATTTTTGTCATTGCGAGGTCACAGCACAGCACACAGTAAACCACAACGAAATTGGATGTCTGCATTTAATCCATGCACACAAACACCGTGCAGCAGTGGGCAGCTATTGAAAGCGCCCAGGGAGCAGTGACGGGGACGGTACCTTGCTCAAGGATACCTCAGGGCAACCTACTTGTGAGGGAATCAAACCCACAATCTTCCAAGGCGGGGTCAACGCCCTAAACACTAGGCCACCGCCGAAATGTTGCCTATTTTAATCGCATGGATTGGATTACTAGGTGGTGCAGTGATCAGCTCTGTCGCTCCAGGAGAGACAGGCTCGGTTCCTTTTCTAAACACCTTTGGGACACACCTTGTAACTGTCCCACTCATTCTGTCTATACTGACTGCTCTGTCTCAGGGTGGAGTCCACGGAGGAGGGGGACTACAGGATCTGCTTTGATAACAGCTTCAGCAGTCTGGCGGAGAAGATGGTGTTTGTAGGGGTGATAGTGGACTCGCAGGAGGAGGCTGATAAGGCCTGGGGACGTTTAGTGGAGCCAGAGAACACAGTGGAGTACAAGCTGGAGGACATCAGGGTAGGCCTTTAAATATTGTCAGGGAACACCTTTCTGCCAATCGTCCTACTTCTAAATACCATCACCAAATTATGTCAGTGTCCCAGGACACCTGCTGGGTTTTAAATACTGTGGTACATCTATTAACACGTCCAAAATGACACGAAAAGCAGTGGAAGCCTGATATTTAACGATTCTATTCACTGAAGGGTGGGGCAGCGGCGGCCTAGTGGTTAGGGATTTGGTCCCAGATCAGAAGATTGTGGGTTAGATTCCCTTACCAACCCTGAGGTACCCTTGAGCAAGGTACCGTCCCTGTCACTGCTCCCCGGGCGCTTCCAATTGCTGCCCCCTGCTGCACGTGCATGCATGGGAGAAACGCAGAAGTTTCATTTCTTTGTGTTGAGCTGTGCTGCGTCTCACAATGACAAGGATAGTCACTTTCACTTTTCTTGAAGAAATGTAACTTTTGCTCAGAATATCCCTTTCAGCTTTTTCTTTCTGGCCATGCACATGCATTTTGTTCCCTGTGGCTCACTCTCTGTCCCGCAGGACATCATGGAGACCGTTCACAGGAATCTGGAACGCAGTGTTCAGATGCAGGCCGTGTTGAGGGCGTTCGAGGCGCGGGATCGGTACCTGCTGGAGGAAAATCTGTGGCGCGTGTCCTTCTGGTCCAGCATCTATCTGCTCCTCATGATCATTGTGACCCTTGCCCAGGTTTACACAGTGCGAGGATTCTTCCAGAAACACTGAGTTCACGAGTCTTGGACACACATGACTCAGCAGTATGGAGACGTTTAAGGTTTTCTAATAAGACCCATTTTAATCTGCTGAGATGTGCTCTTGATGCGCTTGACCTGTTATTATTAAACCCATTTTTGTCCACAATGGTTGTGAGGATTTATAAAAGCATTCCTGGTCTCTCATTATCCCATTGAACTGGTTTTAACAGAATGAACTGGTTTGGAAACGTGGCTGCAAGACTGAGAATGATATCAAAACAGACTACTTACTGAGGACTGTGAGGAACTCTCAGGAAAGAAAACTCCAGCCACTCCTTTCAGATGTCCAGATACTTTTGACAAAATGATGGCAGAGGTCCCAGCCTTGTTTCATTGAAAAGGGGATATTTTTTTCTCTATCATTCCGAATTTTCTCCTCAGTTTACTCTTGTCCAATGTGTAATCTCTAATTCTACCCCCAAATCACACAATGTGATGGCTGTGGCATCAATTGGGACAGAACCCATGACCTCCTGGGATTCAGATCAAGGCTTAGACAGTTGTCCCAGTCAGGACAATGTTTTCGATCCTAAAAACATTTTAACCAAAGACATCTTTAGGTGTCTGAACAACAGAGCTAGAAATAAACTAGTTCATATGGATGGATAGCATAAGCAAGCAGAAATGAATGCACCCTCGAACTCAAGCCAATCAGACCATCAGCAAACTGGAATCCTTTTATTGGGAGTATTTTATAAAAAGTGGATTTTTCCATGTCTGGATGTTGTTACAGTGGGGTTTCAGTCCTGGGCTGACCAAGTGTCCACCTTAATAATTTAAAATAACTAATTTATGTCCCCCTTTGTTACATTTTATCTTCTATATCTCTTACCAGAAGAAGAAAACACATTTCAAATTCATGTCATCTTTCTTGAAAGGCTTATGCAGCCTCTTGAAATCTTCCTTTTGGGAAAATGTAGAGCTTTTTATTCAGCCACAACTATGTACGCGAAGCAAACTTCCGAATTTGCCCAACCTTTCTTTTGTGACCTTCGCTTGAGGCAATTATTTATAAAATCTTTTTAGAAAATCATGATTCCTGCTGTAATTTCTGCTGTGAAATAAGAGAATTCTGCTCTGGGGAGATTTTTTTTATTGATTTAATAACACATCAGTCATGGCTGAATCAAGGGCTTGAGGTCATTCATGGCTTTCAAAGGGATACAAAAAATATCATGTACATCATTCATTGCAGGATAAAACTGATAAATCACGAAGGGAGAAAAATTAAAGGCTCCCGCTCTGGCTTTCTTCATTTTCTCGCGGCTGAACTGTACATTGCCAGTTGGGCTTAATCACATGGCTGAGGCAGGAACCTGGTGTTAGTGTGGGTTTGAGTCGAGGAAGAGGCTGAAGTTCTGAACCTGCTGCGCTCCTGGTTAACCACAGCTTCAGGAATCTTCTTGGCTGCGACATCGAGTGCAATCTTTCAGACACGAGCCCAAACGTCAACAGTGTGATCCTGACCACGATGGTGTAACTGCATCTTCTTTTTCAGCACATCTCTAAACCTCACCCTCCAAAAGCAGAAAAAAATCTAATCTAGCAGTGATCACTGATGTGACCATTGTCAATTTTTGACAATTGGTAGGATTATTGTTCTTTCTAGGAATGTTTAGGATCAGAAACCAAACTGGAGAGCTTTTAACTGTCACAACTAATGGACGTGTTCCTATAATGTATATGAAAGGTATGATGGTACTGCAGGACAACCATCTTCTAGACTTGGTGGTCTAGTGGTAGGATACTTGCCTATGGATCTATTGACCAAGTGGTCACAGATTCGAATCCCACCTCCTGCACTACCACCATTGGGTTCCTGAGCTGTTCCAGGGAGACGGTCCCTGTAATCAGGAAGTCGCTCTGGATAAGAGCGTCTGCTAAATGCCGTAAATGTAAATAGACTAACGCTTTGAGCTTTTAACCATCTGCACGCATGATCTTTAGCTCCTTCGAATAAAAGTTGCTCTAAATTGTCTGCGGGGGCCACTTCATCATGAATCTGCTTCAGCTCCTGGATTCAGGGGTCTACAGGAACAGGCAGGGGTTCTTAATCCCAGTCATGGAGGAACTGCACAATTTTCAAGCTCTTCATCAGTTGGTGCACTTGAGGGGGGGTTTTGTGAGGTACATGAACGCCCATAGCTCTAAATAATTCTACCATCTACTAAAACTCCCTTTCAGCCTCCACCCACTTCCTCCGCACCAGTGTGCAAGATCTTAAAAATGGTAGGAAAATTGCCTTGGAAGCAGGTTTTTGGCATTTTGACATCATTTAAGCTGGCACCGCTTCCCAACATCCACTGCAGCAGCGAGGTTCAGGCCGTTCTCCGTACAGCAGGCTCACCACTGGTTCCGCCGCGGAGCTGGACGTCTGTTGAAGAACAACCGCAAGCAAAAACGAAAGAGAATAAGACATGAGAACTCCACCCTGGGTCTGGTTTGAGTGTTGTGGATTCCACCGATCGCTGCAAAATGCAATGGCGTGAACAGTCATTCAGAAGGTCTAAGATTCCCTGCGTTGAAACTTCACCATAAACCGAGACAGCTATTTGTCCACAGCAGCAGAGAGCCTACGTTTCTTTGAGGTTAAATGCAATGCAAATTTTGGTGAATATTTAACCTTCCATCAACGAGGAGGAATTAAAGCCTCCAGACATCTGGTTCCATTCACCACCTGTGAAAACTAGAGTAGAGAAGAACTAGAGGTTCCACACGAAGAGTTTACTGATCTACATTAGAGGTGTTCAGCAGTTGTTGAGAACTGTCAGCTTTCAAATCCAGCCCAATGTCCCAAACCAACAATCTGCAGCACCTGAAGACTTTAACCTCGCTGGGATGCCCAGAAAGTATCTGAAATCTGTAGCTTCAGGTAGGACAGAAATGTCCTTATTTCTTATCATATACATGTAACAAAGCAAACCCTCTCCAAAGAACCCATTATAGAAACAGGAATCTTTATTAGTCTTTTAAAATGAATTTATGGTATAAATTAGCCAAAGAGGAAGATGCAGAAGAGCGGAAGAAACAGAAATCGAAGTAGTAATTCAACAGGAAACTTGATTAAATATGTTGAAATACCAAAAAAAAATAATAATAATAACTTGGACTGTTTGCAATTTTCGCCTGGAGTGTTGATGGAAGGTTTCATGAAAGTTTGAGAAGGTGAGCATGGAGTAACAAAGAACACACCCCGTCCCAAGATCATCTAAAGATTGCTGCAACACACCAACATCAGAAAGTTTCCTCCTACATCAGAGGGGACGTCCAGCTCTAGACAGTGACAGCACTGAACAGGGTTTTTTCCCTTATTTAGTGGAGAACATCTCACCTAAAATCATTTATCAGCGCAGTTATCACACACCTCCCCCTCATCAGGCTGGATTATTAGCTAATCTCAGACCTGTGTGTGGCTCCTGAAGGTCTAACACTAGAAACAAGACAAGACACTGGTCTTCAGAGACCACACCAGCAAGCCAAGGAGATCTGAGTCATGCAGTTTGCCGTTCTGACTGGTGCGGTTTAGGCTTCAGTCTCACATTAGTGCCGGTCCTCATGTTAAAGAGGCCCGACTACCTTCAGGAGGAAGAGAAATCGCTTCAGATTGGACTTTAAAGTGAGGAAAGTACTAAACGTGCAGTGCTGTGCGGTCTTCCAAGAACAGAAGTGGACGTCCCCTCGTGCGGTAGGTTCCTTGAGCCGAGCCGAGCCGAACTACTGTTCTGGAAAGGTCATGATGTGAGTGCAATACTCATGACCTTTGGGTTTGTGTTGGCAAGGACGTCACTGAAAGAGGAAGGAGAGCAGCATGCAAGGAGAGAACACACAAAAAAATTTTTTAAAACAAACATGAAAACAAAACAGGAAAGAAAAAGGAAACACCAATCACCACAGACAGTCCCTTTTATTGTACACAATACCTCTTTATTAGCTCATTTCGCAATTCTCACCATTTCAGCTCAGAGTGCATTAATACCTACAGAGGCACTTGACAAGGATTCATGATTTCAGAAAAAAGAAAATACAAACGACTATACAGGTGGTCAAACTGGTCCCACCCCCCCCCAAAAAAACAAAACAAAAAAACAACAAAAACAAAAACAAAAAAAACAAAAAAAAAAAAAAAAAAAAAAACAGATGAGAAGTGCAGAGTGGGGAAGAGAGGCTGGGGGAGGTTGGGTTCCCAAAACATGACTAGAGGATTTTACTACTAAAGCATGGCTACAATGACAAATGGCATGAAACCCCGTCCGCTTTCCAATCGTACAGAGAAATAATGGAATATAGGCCATTTCCAAATAAAACCAATTCTGATATAAAACTGAGGAAAAACCTTAAAACCACAGCCTCTTTCATTGTAGCCACACCAAGCCTGATGTAAAAGGGCGGTGGAGGGAGTCTCGGAGAATCCAGCGTCCAGAGAATCTGCAGCTGTTGGTTAGTTTGGATGTTCAGAGCCTTTTCCAATGGTTTAAACGCATGAGGGGGTTTAATAAACGCACATGCACTGCAGGCTAAACTAAAAAGTGGGATTTTTCTGCTAATAAGAATCATCTGAGCCATTACTTTTGTTTGGGTCAAATTGTAGGTCTTATTTTTTGGGTCAAATTCAGTCAGTGAACTGTAAGCGTAGGAAAAATGTGTAGACGTGCTGTTTTACTGCTCCGGAGTTTAACTAGGGGCACCTAAACTTTTGCTCAGGTCAACGCCGTATCTCTGAGCAGGACGAGTCTCAGTGATTCTCCTTCCCCTCCATCTCCCCGTGTCTTGAAATCAATCGATCATCGTCGTCATCACCAAGACCCTTTAAATTTGCCAGAAAAAAGCAAATCTCAAACCCCTGCTTTCTACAATCAGATCCGAAGCAACAGGAAGCCCACAGGAACCGAGCGGTGTGTTTCCCTAGGCTGAAAACGAGAAGGTTCTCCAGAACCCACGGTGAAGAGCTCTGGTTTAGTCACAGAAGGCAAAGAGGAGAAACACGTTGCTCATGAAAGTAGAAAGAAAAACATCGATGACAAATGCCCAGGTTATAAATAACACACTGAAAAATAGATCTACTCTCTAAAAAGTGTCCCTTCCAGCAGCCCCATTAGTGAGTCTATTAGTAAAAACCAAAGCTACGTTAAAACCTCGCCTATTTGGTTATTCCAGCGTGTTTTTACGAACCCCGTCACCCCTCCGTCGCATCGCAGTCCCTGCACGTGTGACCCTGTCCCTAAACTTTAATGCTCTCCGCTTTAACGTCCAGCGAGGCTGCGTTCCACTTCACTTGGAAGGTTTTTTTTTTTTGCCCCCTCAAACTGTTTGAACCAAATAAGGGAACGTAAGTGCATGTGCACTGCAGGGGAACAGAAAAAGTGGCATTTTTTCTCTCATTGATGATTTAATCCATTTTCTGACCGCTGTGGGGAAAAACGGAAAAACACTTTCCCGAGCTGGCCAGGAAGAATCTGTGCTTAAGCGATAATGTTTTAAAAACCCTCCACTGCACATGAAGCGAGTCTGGAGAGGTGGGGCTGTAATGCCGTCCACAGCGATTTGACCCTGAAGTCAAAGTGGAGGACACCTCTAGGGAGGATCGGATTCAGGAGTCGAAAATCTACTTCGAAGCTGTGGAACGCAGCGTACCTCTTAATGCCGACCACCACTCGCTCGCCGTCAGCCGTGAGGATGACGGTACGCGCCGACTTGCTTCAGACATACGTGTGGGCGAGCTGCCCCGGTGCTCGTGCCCGAAAGCCCCCCTCTATCGACCCAACGACAGTCCCTGAACAGGAAACGAAGGCCATCAAGAGATTAACTTAAATTATACAAATGCAACCAATCCTAAGCAAGCTAAAACTACGTGGCGGTCACCTGAGACGCTATATTAAACAAGGCCCCGCATCCCCCAAATCATGAGTGGTTATTGTGCTTCCAGGATTATTTTCATATACAGAGGTTATTACGTATAAAGAACAACGCACACCCACCACAACTCTGCCCATCTAAGTGCTCCTCAGAGATTTACAGGCGCCCAATCGGATCGCCCCCGCGGGCGTCCTAACGTGGATTTTTTCTACAGCTTTCCCTGCTAACTGTTCACTACAACAAGGCATATATACAGTCACTGGTCGTGAAGGAGGGTGACTACCATGGTAGCAATTCTAGACTGGGCACTCGCTCAGCGACCTGGCGTGTGTCTGATCGCATATCTGATCTAAAGATCTGGTTGTCTTGATATGTACACTTTCATTAGAATGTGTACACTTTCATTAGAAGAAAAAAGAAAAAAAAAATAAACCCTAGAATGAGGCAAAAAAAAAAAAAATCCTTTTTTTGAGAAACCACACGAACAAATATGAGAACGGTTTAGACCCCCGAAATGTGTTCGAGTGTATGATACACGTGATCCTTAAACTGTGCTCGAGAGATGGAGAGTAGGAAGGATCGGCTTGTCCTACACAGCTAGCCCAAAACAGCCCGTTATAAAAGTTCTTTCACCATTCAGAGAAGGAAGTACCCCACTCAAAGCAAACGAAGAGCAAACCCAGGAACTTCTCTACTCAGGTGTTACATGCTGCCACCTGGTGGTCAACTGTAAACAGCTGAAGGTGAAACATCAGTCAGGAAGCTGAGCGCACCCCCCCCCCAAAAAAAAAAAGGTTAAACGAAAGAGCGTCTAAATAGTTTTGCATCTGGGGTCCGTGTTCCGGCCCCGGGATTTTAAAAAGAACTAAAGGTATAATTAGCAGCGTTCTGACGACAGTGAGTGAAACAGTCTGTTGGTCAGGTCAGGCTGGATGTTTGCGTTACTCGCAGTACTCTAACCCTGCAGCTCCTTCTCTCTCCCTCTCCTTCTATCGCTCTCTCTCTCTCTTTCTCTGACGTTGGCCCCGATTCGCAGCTTTGTGTGGAGCACTAGGGCCTAGTCTCCTAGTCTAGAAGGGAAGGCTCAGCAGGGCGGATAATGGTGGGCCGGTTGGGGGCGCCGGGGGGTCTTCGGCTGCGGGGAGAGAAGAGCAAGAGACGAGTGAGACGTGGAGAGCTGCGAAGGAGATACAAGGACGAGTGAGAGAACAAGTGTGAGAGCATGAGAGAGAAAGTGCAAGTAGGTGAGAATAGAGAAAGAGAGATATGCTCTAGAAAGAGAGAAAAGAAAGAGAGAAAGGATGCAAAAAAGTGAAAGACTGAAGAGATGGCAAGAGAGAGAGGAAAACCTTGAGGTTGAAGAGAAACAGAACGGAGAGAAGGAGTATTGGCCAGCTTGATATAGAGATAAAAATAGAGATGGAGAATGAGAAAAGGTCGAAGAAGTAAAAAAAAAAAAAAAGAAAGAGGTTGGAGACAGAGGGGGTAAGAGAGAGAGAGATGTGGATATAGGGGGAAAAAGAAAAAGAGTTGGAAAAGAAGAGACACTGGAAAGAAATTGAGAGAGAGAGAGAGAGAGAGAGAGAGAGAGAGAATGTGGATGTAGGGAAAAAGTTGGAAAAGAAGAGACACTGGAAAGAAATTGAGAGAGAGAGAAACCAAGATGAGAAAGACAGATGAGACAAGGCTGAGAAAGAGAAAGAATGGGGTGACGTAGTGGTGACAGCAGTGAAAATCTGCGAGAGAAAACTGAAACTTCATGTGAGTGGAGCAATTTTAGTCTGAAGCGGCACCACGCACGCAGTCACACATGCACACTCGTGCGCACACACACACACACACACACACACGCACACACGCATCGGAGCCTTTGCTGCACATGACGAGCGGAGCAGAGAGCTTCTAACAGGAAGAGCGGCGAATCCCTCGGTGAGGTCACAGGGTGCAGGCCTGATCATGCATTCACGAAGCACCTCGCTCAGCAAAGTGGATCTGCATCAGCCCCTAGCGTCGGATCAGCAGAGCTCGACAAACCGACCCAAACGGTGCGGCCCAATCAGCTCCGCTGGACCTCTTCAGCTTTTAAACCATGCTTGTCCACTCAAACTACTCACTTTCCTTCCTGCAGAACTTCCACATTTTCTGTTATTTCCCCCAAAGTGAAGTCTCTATCAGTATCTTTACAATACAACCTTACAATAAGAAATGAGATTCACTCCAATTCTATTTTCTTGACACTGGCGATTTTAGGAACCTACAGAATCTACAGAAACGGCCATTTTATTTTGCCTTGGCATGACCTCTCCAACATAATAGAGTATAAAATATAATAAAATAGTATATTTAAGATTGAAATGCATCACGAAGCAGGCAGATATGCCTCCTAATGCTTTTACAGACGACATTTAGACGTCTGGTTCCATTCTGCACCGCTGTGAATAATCCCATGATCCTCATTAAGAGCTAGACCTGAGGCTGAATCACTTTGTGCTTTAGTATTTTTAGCCCTACGTGCATTGTTCAGCAGCGCAATGTGTTTAGTGACTGCTGTGAAATTGTACATGGACTGGGCCGTCTCAGAGGAGGCTTATATCCCAGACAGAGTTCCTGCTCGGAGGTGCTTTGTGAATGCAGAAGCTGAGCAGATCTGAGCGTCCTTACCTGGGCACTCCCGGGGGCACGCGGGCCGGACGAGAGGGGATTTGAGGGGGTGCGCTAAAAGGGTCCTGGATGTTGTTACTGAAGGCATTTGCGGGCTGGCCCGGGCGTGAGGGGATAGGAGGCGCTCCAAAGGCAGGGGAGGGGTTGAGAGGCGGCGGTCCTGGGGTGGGTCCTCTGACTGCTGGGGGCCTGCTCGGGGGCGGAGCTGAAGAAGGCGGTCTGCGCTGAGGAGTGGGGCTGCGAAAGAGAGACGCTCCGGTTTAAAAAAAGTAAAATAAATCACACCTTGCTGCAGCAATCGCGTCAAAGAGGTCAGTCTAGCGTGCTGACCTGGCCTCCGGAATCCAGCTGTCGTTGACGGGCGGTGGGACGGGAACGGAGATGGTGGAGGTGCTGATGTCTCCGATGATGCTGAGTGCCTCCTTGAGGGCGTGGTACATGCGCAGCATCTCGTCCCTCCTCTGGGCCTGGTCGGCCGACTCCTCCATCAGGCTGTTCTGGTCACCCGATGAGTACAGGTAGGCCAGCAGCTCCGAGTGGATGAAGTCCTTAGTCTGGACAACAGGAATAAGAGAGAAGGGGACAAGGGTGTGACTTATTCATGAAGTCTTCAACGTTTCTGTTTTAATGACAGTAAACGGTCCTAAACGCTGATGTGGATGATCTGCATCCACCTTGAATGACTGTGCAGCTTCCACTGCAGACTCATGTGATGAAATGAGAACCGACACGTTTCGGCAAAAGCAGTAAAGTAGTTGAGAATCAGGTTGATGAATACACAGGAATAGGTTTCGGTTTCTCTGTTCTAAAGATGGTGCAGAGCTTTTGGGAAAGCAAACTCTCTTCAACTCTCAGAAACATAAAAACAAAAGAACCAGATGAACGTAAATGTTTAGAGCGGCTTTGGAAATGAGCAAGCTTGCATTTTTCCATGCTCGTGTCATTCTGAAAGCCCCCTCTGTCAAATCAAAACCCAGCCGCTTACAGCAAACCGACACACACTTGAAAGAAGAGGGGGGGGAGAAAAAAAAAAAAGACGACGTAATCTGATCTCACTTCTCAGTTAACTATTAAATAAAACAAACAATCTCAGCCACAAAAAACAAAAAAACAAAAAGATGTCTGACGAAGCTTTGAATTTTCATGGTTAATTTCGAGAAACTGCAGTTCCTCCAGTTCGGAGCAGAACCGCTGTGATCATGCGTCATCAATGGAGGAGGGGCCAAAGAAAGTAAACAAAGAGAAGGACATGTCCACAAATGTCGTCACGGTTCCCACTGGGAAAATACTTTGCCTCCAGCTGGGGACTAACAGTGACAAAGACACACATGTAGATATTTAGACAGGTAGTCACGGAAACAGAGACAGGCAGGTAGACAGACATTCAAACAGCCAGATGCTGCACAGATACAAACTCACAGGGGACAGACACAAAACAAACAGAAAGTTAGACAGCCAGATGCAGGGAGAGAGACACGTATGGACAGAGACATGCAGACAGTGACTCACTTACACTGTTAATCATGAGGTGCATGATGGTTTTGGGCATCAGGTCTCTGACGGACTTGTTGACGATGCCTATGTAAGAGTCCACCAAGTTGCGGATGGTCTCCACCTGCCTCTCCAGCTGAGGGTCCATGGAGAAGGTGTCCGTTGGGGCGGTATCCTCTCCTTCCACCTGGAGACATGGGGACACAAAGATCGCATGCTCGAACTGCTGAGCTTGTCACAGCAAACAGATCAGCTTCTGCCGTCGGGCTTTAATCCCACCATCACTGGGGGGGCAGAACCTCATCAAAAAAGACCGACGAAAAACAGCCTCCGTTCTCAAAGCGCCAGGATTTGACTGAAGCCAAAATAAACCATTTCTAACAGCCCGTTCCTCATGAAACTGACCGTTTGCTCATCAGCTGCCGCTTCTTTTCAAATAGCTTAAAGAAGAAAGGGAACCAAACACAGAGAGAAGATCTTGTTCCAACAGTGATGACATTTCATACAAATCTAACCAATGTCGTGTCTCTGTGGTTAACCAGTCTTGCATGTTTTCCATTCTGAATTTTTCACATCCTCAGAGTGCAAAGCGTTCGTGAGGTGAGATCAAGTGGACGACTGCTGCAAAATGGGGCCTTCACCCAAATCAGCAATAACTTCTCTACTCGGTATTTAAATTTTACTTAATAAGAGAGTCTGGTCGGGGGGAGTGGCAGGTGATGGATGGACGGAAATAAGATGAGTGTGTCTGAGCAACTAAACCAGTAACTGCTGGAGCTGAAAGATCCTTGCCTTTATTGAAATCACTGAACCCAACATCATGTTTGTCGTGATTTAATGGGACATTAGTTGATGGACTCGAAGGTCTAAAACCAAAGAAGTTGCCGTGACACACCAAACAAGTCTTGGTTGAAAGGTTTTTATCAAACCTTTTAAAGCACTTTTGGAAAGTTGCAGTTTTCAAATTATATCTGTATCTGCAAAAACTGGTTGGATCCCAAACCAGTAGGTTGCCCTGAGGTACCCCCTGAGTAAGGTACCGTCCCCATCACCGGGCACTGGATGAGGTCACTATTCGATGTGTCTCACAATCACATCACATCACAGTCAATTTCAATTTGGATTCCAAACTTCTACATGGAAATTCACACCAATCAGCCCGAAAGGCAAGTGAAAAATGGCTGATTTTGTCGGAGGCTGGATAAGTGGCCAAGCTTTAAAATCAGATTTTAATACGGGCCAGCTTGTGACGTGGTCTGAGCATCACGGATAGTTGTAAGGACAAACTGACCAGGCAGGTTTTATGTCTCAACCTGGACAAGGAACACGAAGGCATAGGAACACGAAGACGACAAGGTGACGGAGAGGGGTGACGCTCCGAGTAATGCTACGCTGACATTTACGTGGACGTTACTTTGGTCCACACCCTACCAGACTGCAGACGCCGACCTCCTCCAATTCAGCCAGATCTCAAACTGTGGGACGAGCTTGACAAATTAGTGCAACCCATGGAGGCCCCATTTTTGCCACAGGACTTAAAGGATCTGCTGCCAACGTTGCCACAAACTCAGGCAGCTTGTGCTCGAGTTATAGGTTACCGGTGTCCGTCCATCAACCGAGACAAACGCATCAAAAGACCGTTTTTCTGTGTAGTAGCAGTACCTGATCTTTCTCAGGGTAAACTCCTGCTCGGAGGAAGGACGCCTTCCAGCTGTCCACGTCTTCTTGAGAGTCACAGGCCAGCTCGATCTGACGCAGGTCTTTATAAACATTCCTGCGTGAGCAATCAGACAAACCTCGGTCAGGACCTAAACACTCGGGCGCAAACAAACTCACGTCAACACCAATGATCCGACCTTTGTTCGGTGTTGAAAATGGCAAAGATGTGCTTTGTGGACATGAAGCCTTTTTCCACATCTCTCAGCTTCAGGTTGTCCAGAGGAAGCATGTACTTCTTCTCTTTCTCCTGAAAGAGAGAGAAAGAGAGAGAGTGATTATTCTCTATGGCAATGGATTTTTATGCCCTGTAGCAAGTGGTTGTAACTGAATATAGACCACCAGTCTGGAGTGTTGGGCAGAAAGAACCCGTGTGTTTCTGTGCTTGCAGTGGGGGTTGCCAGTTCTCTGTTGAGGAGAAGCATCTGGAAACATTTATGTATAGACAGAGAGAGAGAGCGAGAGAGAGCGAGAGAGCGAGAGAGGGAAAGAGAGAGAGAGAGGGAGAGAGAGAGGGAGAGGGAGAGAGAGAAAGTTGTGGTCCCAACAGTTACATCACTCAGAAGAACACACAGCTTCCCTGCCCCCAACACACACACACACACACACACACACACACACACCCCAACACCCCTCCCACCCCCCCAGCCCCCCCAGTAACCCAGTACGATTTCCTGCAAATTCCAAAGTCGGATCCTGGCTGGAACATTTTAGCCTGCCACGTCACTCTGCTTCCCCCATCTACCCCTGCAACACTCCTTCTCCCTTTTTCTCTCAATATCTTTCTCCCTCTCTCCCTTTGCTGCTGAGAAGTACCAGATGGGTGTCCGATACTCTGTTTTTCTTGCTGAAACTGTTACGGGGGCACAAGTTGTGCTGGACAGGATAGAAAGGTGGATCACTGGTGTGCCTGAAGGAAGAGTCCGTCAAGGCCCGGGAGAAAGTCGCACTCTACTCTTCGGAACGAAAATGGTGAGGCTACAGCAGGCGCTTCAGCAGCGCTTACTCTCTCGCTCTTCCTCTGCATGTGGACTAAATCTGCTACGTGTAGAGCTGAGTTTTCTGGGATCCTGCACTTTCAGGCTGAAGAGCAAAAGCTGGATTTCTCTAACTGGATGAGCTAAGCCTGACGGGAAGGCTTCTTTCGTTTTTGTCAATGCTCATTTTATCGTTACTGCTTTCTTGATCTTAAACAGTTTTAAAAGAGTTCTTTACAATGATTTTCATCCTTCTGGACACTGAAAATCTCTCCCTTACTCCTCCTACAGGACAGCCTGTAGGTCCGGCTCACGTTATCCGGCTAACTCTTTTGTTAAACGCTCCAAGAAACTGAAAAACAGACTTTATGTATCTTTTAAAGCATAATACAAGTTAGTAGCAGCATTTCTGAACGCAATTTGAACATCTGTATTTGAAAAGCTCCCAAATCCAACATGGTGTGTTTGTACAAACATGCAATAGTTTGAACACCCCTGGTGAAATGACAGGGTTTTATTGACACATCCTTCGTTGGGAATTCGACAGACTATTTTTGTGCACATTTTCATGCCCTTTTTTTACCTTATCTGCCGAGTTCGGATATAAAAATGTGCCTTAACTTTTGCACAGGGCGTTTTTCATTTCTATTTCCAGCAGATTCAGCTTGATCTGAGGTGTCCAGACCTTTGAATATATGACTGCACGGTGTTGTGTGTTTGTGTAGCTTTATCAGTGGTCAGAGTTGCATGTTTGCTCTTTTCTCTGTCCAGGACAGTGACCCGTGGTGCAGCCAATCACTCTCCCCTCCCCCTCGCCTGCCCAGTGTTCAGACTACCTGTTCATCATGCTGTAGCTGAACAGTAGTCCGCACATTGGTTAGGCTGGGCCGGGACATACACACACAGGGACGCACGTGTCGGACGTCTGCGGAAGGGGGACTCTACGGCTATACAGGTAGAGACCAAACGTTTGGAGAGCCCTGCTTAAACCCCGGCCCGACTCATCCCATCAGTGCAGTGACCCAGGCATGTACTGTCTGCATGCAATGTAATAAATGCTTTTTAAAGAAAAACTGGAGATGGGTTCCTGAAATTCTGCTGACTCATCAATCTGCATTCAAACAGTTCGGAGCTATAATCAGATATGTGCCTCATCTCTGACTGAAATAAAAATCAAATGCGTGAAAAAGCTGGGTGTAGGGCTTTAATGGTCCAGGTAAACAGCCCCGTTAGACGGCACACGGTGAGATTGTTGGTGAACTGCACATAAACGTTCCCCTCACCTCTTCATCCTTGTACCAGGACAGCGACTCGGCGGTCAGGACAAACCAGTACTCCTTGGATCCTCCCTTCATGATGCTGATGTTGATGGTCAGCCAGCCCTTGCGGATCACCTGCAAATAGGAGAGTGGGGGGGTGGGGAGAGTAGGGGCGGCGCAGCGGTCAGAAACATGGAACAGATTCAGCTTCACCATGATGTTCCCTTCAGCTCTGCCAGTGTCTGAAGAAGAAGCCTGCTCACACTTACCTGCTCAAGAGAGCCCGACCGAGCTGCAGGCTACGCTAAACGGTGACTTTATTGGCGTATGAGCAGAAAAATTTTCATTGGCCAATCACTTTAAAAGATAATAAATGTGATTAAAGGGCCCATATCCTGCACTTTCTGGCTATCTTTAATCCCAGTGCTCTCTTTTTTTTTAAGGACCGAAAACCTTTAATATCTAAACCAGAGTTTCGCCAAAGTGCCTTTGAAAGAAGCAGAAGACAAAAAAGCTTTAGCTGTAGAAATTATTCTAAAACTGAATGTTTGAAGTGGATTTTTAGTATTAATTATAATAATAACCTGCAGCTGCACAGACTCGCGCTCTCTCCTGCGCAGCTGAAGCTGGTTTTCCAATTAATGCATATGCATGTACACACACACACACACACACACACACACACACACTATAATCAGGCTTAATATTATTAAGAAACATGGTAATTCCTAATTCCTGTTTAATTTGTAAATTAAAATTGGAGTTTTTCCCAGCTTTAGGCGCCTCTAAATTTTCATGCGCTGTTATTTAAGAAAAAGAAAAAGAAAGAAAGGCAAATAAGCTGCCGGTAAGCTTCGGGACCGTCTGCAACGCACTATGCATTTTGCAATGTTACATCATTTTTTGGGGAGTTTGTGCCAACTTGGCCTAAAATCTTTGGGGAAACACTGGTGTAAATGACGTCTGTTCTGCCTGGCTGCCCTCTCTGGTCACTCCTCAGCAAGAATGGGAGGAGCTAAACTGTTCAACATGGGGATGTATGTAAATGAGCTGGCTTTCGCAACGTCCCCAAAGAGAATTAAAGAAAAACACAGTAGTTACACACCATGCATTCAAAAGAAATGATGGTTTTCAATGATATGAGCCCTTTAATTAATCCTTATGCACTTGCTGTAAAACGAAAAAAAAAAACAAACAAAACAAAAAAAAAAACTGCAAGATTTACCCTTAAGGAGGAAATTAATAAATGTAAAAACATGCAGAAGTGTCAGAGTTAACTGTCCTGAAGAGCTGGACAGTGCTGTTGATGGCAGACGGTACTCTGGAGGAGCAAAGGTCGGCGGTGGTATGTTAGGGTCAGTGGTCAGTAAAAGCTAGGAAGCACACGGTTAGCTAAACCGGAGAGGAGGTTGGTGGGGTTAACTGAGAACGGCTGCACACTCTGCTGCAGGTTAGGAGGCCTAAAGCATACCTATGGAGGGGAAATGGAGGGGTTAGAGATGGGGGGAGGGGGGGGTTGGGAAAGAGAAGAGATACAGTGGTCAGCATTAGGGTCGTGTGTGGGGTGAAAAGAAAGGAGCGAGAGGGGGAGGTGGAGGAAAGATCCATTACTACATGTTGTGAGGCAGCGTCTTCGGCAATGTAACTGCCCTGAGCCAAAGCTGTGGAAAAATCGAGGATGCCACATCCTCCGTAATGCCCCCATTTGGGATCTGTTAGAGGCAACTCATTGCCTCAAATCCTCAAGTATCTGTGCTTAAGTCTAAAAATGCACTTTTTCTTTTAGGATGCTTCAAGTTTTGTCTTTTGCATGAAAAAATGAATTCGTCCTTCACTGAACATTAGTGCTTTGTGTTAGGACTGTTGTGTAAAAAGTTAATTTTATCATGTATTCAGTGCAGTTCTACCAAGATGAACCAATTAAAACGGCTAAAAACGACTTGATTAGACGCAGAGCCATTGATTTAATTGTAGAAAATCATGAATAAAATTAAATCTTGAAAGATGAAATGCGGCATTTCACAAAGAACACGTTGGTGAAGAAACGCGCCGAATCGTTTCCTTAAAAGTGAACTGCACTGGATCATAATCTAAAGAATGAAAGTAGGTCCTGGAGAGAGGCACTGAATTGGTTCCTTAATAAATCAAATCATGAAGAAATGCTGCGCATCACTTCCTAAACAATTGAATCAGCTTGCTGTGAAATTGACTAAATTATCTGCCAAAGGAGAAAAAAAAAAAAAAGGCTGAATCTGAGACTTCTCGGTGTTGGTGAATCATTTGCAACTGAAGGTTTCTCCAAAAAACACTCCCACTGTGCACCCTGGGTATCGGAAGGCGACCGCCACCTCTCCCCGTTCTCTCTTTTCGCTGTGTTCTCCAGTGGACAGAATGAGACGGAAAGAAATAAGTGGTAAGAGTGTGCCGACAGAAAGCAGGAACAGAGAACCAGAGTAGAGGAAGCTCTAGTTGTTTGCCTTGGTGGAGAAGAGAGGACAGATCAGAGAAAATGACGTTCACATCTTTCTCATGTTCTGACACGCTTATGTCTGGACACACGGAAGACGTTTATAAAATCACAACTTCCATTTTTTAAGACTTCTCGAGTTTCCCTTCAGTTCTGGACTGATCCGCTGGTTCCCCCGTTCGATAAACCAGGTGGGTAGAAGAACGGCTCAATAAACCTGTATGTCCGAGAGCAGCGCGTCTAAGAGCAGTGGCCACCTAGTGGGCTATGCTGATACTGCCAGGAGATGGATGGTCAAACTCTTCTCTCAAATTTGGACAATTTTGTCAATTACTGTAATAAATTGTTTACAATTTAAAATGTAGAGATTGATTGGTCTGATTTAGTGCAATTATATATATAAAATTGACCCATAATGATTAAAAAGCTAAAACCAGGGCCTTTTTAAAAAAAAAAAAAAAAGCTCTAAAGCCACCACCGAGTGCCTGCTGCGTCTCGAAAAAGAGAGGAGAAAGCGTAAACCCAAACTTGGAGAAATAGCCGCACAAAGGCTTCAAACGAGCGGGAACTGAAAACGAGCTCGTGTTGTTCGCTCAGACGCCTCCAGAGAAATTTAAGATTTCACTTGGAGACTAAACAAAGGGAGTTTGCATCTAAACCTGCTGAATTAAGCCAGACCATCCCAACTTGCAGTCTGACATCCAGCACTTAGCTGCCAGACGACCCAGCGTGAGCTGATTTCGGGGGATCCAGAAACACACAAGAGGAAGCAGAAGACGGTCCAGTTCTCTAAATACTGATGAAAAAGTACAGGTTGTTGGGACACGGACACTCGGTTATCTTGGCTGTTGCCATGCCAAAGCCAGTGAGGACTGACTGCAGGGGTTTTACTTCTAAAACTTGGCAAAGAAAAAACCCAAAAAACTGTCCTTTTATACAGGCGAGCTGCTAAGAACTATTTCTTTCCTGTTTTTGGCCCGTGGTGTATCTGTGGTCGTCCCCCGGCCTGCCCCAGCAGGAGTCCTCTTTCAGTCGCCGCTAAAAGGGCACTTTTTTGTTTTTTCCCCCACTAGATTCAACCAATTAGTTCATTAATAACCTTTCTGAATTTAATGGGTGTGTCTGAGCAGGAAAAATGAATAAATTAGTAGGATAAGTGATGGGACCTCTTTTTGCTCCCGATTCTCTAATTCTGCTCCACTGCGTTTTTAACGAACCATCGATCGACCGTCAACAGCAGGGCAAGCTGGAGACTAAAACTCCTGAATCACTTTTCAAACATGGGACGCTCAGGTCAATGAATCATTCTGGCTAATTACCCATCGAGCACACCCGAGCGAAAACTCTCCACGTTAAAGAACCCCAGACTTTCACAGGTTTGGCTGAAGAGGATGCGGTTTATAAAAAAACGGCTAAGCACTCGAGTTGATCATCATTTGCAAAGGCCCGTTCTAAAAAGATGGTGGTTGGTATTATGAAAAAGAAGGAAAGAAAGGCTTATACACACTACAATCATTATAAATGGACCTGATTGAAGGAAGAGAAAGTGATTCAGATACTGAACTCCACATGGAGAGACCACCTGTACACATACACTCAATTTAAGAGCCAAGTCTGACTCTGGGTCCTGATTCGTTCAGATTTCCCCTGAACCCCTCCCCTCCCACCGTGATGCCACGGCCAAATCCTCCACAAGGCAAACTCGGCAGCCCCTGGAGAAGCTGCCAGCGCTCAGCCAGACAGCAGGACAACCAAGGCTTCTCTTGAAACACTCCGTGAACTTCAGAAATACTTAGGATTTGTGAATAAAACCACACAAATTAATCCCAGGTCATATTTTCCACTCCACATGTATAAGGGTGCAGGAAGTGGGATCATAATTACAGCAGAACTTCCTTCAGCTGTTAGTAAAACTGCACGTGTTGAATTCTCAGAATTACCTGTGTGTTAGGTTGCGCCACTAATTGTAGGGCGTAAAAAGATCTTACAAAAAAAACGCTGCTACCAATTACTGGCAGCAGTGTGTGTGGGGGGGATTCGGCCAATTAAAACTACTCCCAGATTTCCCAGTTTGAGATTTCTGGACTATACCTTATCCTGCTCGAGTTCCCTCAGTCCACCTAGCTGTGGGGCAAAAGGAAAATCGTCAGTTTTTAACAGCCCGTCTACCGTCGCATGATGAGCGTTTAGCTAATGTCCTGCAAACTCCTTTAAGCACCTTAGAGGAGAGTCATAGCCTCAGTTCTCCTGACTGGCTGAGCCCTGGTGAGCCCTGATTGGGCAGGGGCCTGTTCGTAAGGGGTACTTACCAGTATTTCTCCCTGCAGTGACAGGTTAAAAAACAAGAGGGGGGGGGTGAGTTTGGAAATGGAAGAACATGCAAAGCAGGACAGGGGTGGGGATGAAAGAACAGAAGAGAAACATGGCATTTGAGGATCAGAGAGTGGAGGAAAGAGGTGGTAGGGGTGGGTTAAGAGATCAGGAGGAAGAAGCAAAGGAAGAGATGGATAACAGACAAAATAAACAGAGGAAAATAGGAGTCAGACCAAGAGAAAAGAGGACAGAGGGAGAGACAGAGAGAGAGAGAGAGAGAGAGAGGGCAACAGAACACAGTTACATGCAATTAGATCGACCTGCAGTTCGACAAAATCAGATTTATCATGACGGCTGCTTCATTGTCACAGTCGACTCCATGCGTATTTTAAATTAATTTCTATAAAAAGAAGAAGAAGCAGCTCGAGTTAATGGAGGCATAACAGGATGCAAACAACATTAACACTGATTACTGGTCGGGCTGACAGCTGGGCTGATATTCATGCCTGTTGAGCGCTGCGTGCAGTAATGCGGAGGTCGTGGAAGCACAGTTTCGTCAAGGTGAGGAGGGCAAAGGGGGGCAAAGGGGGTCAGAGAACTTGCTCAAATAAAAACGGGAGATTTACACACTCTGAACAGGCCAACGCGGGTCTAACAAAGTGCTCAGGAGAACTTTCCACTGAATAACCTGCTTAAAGCAGGGAATCGGATCAGACTGATGGGCACGATGTTCATTAGTGTAAGGAAAGGGGGGGTGGGATCGTAGATCTTTAGCAGTCGGGGAACAGGAACACACAGTACAGGGTGAACTCTTTAAAGGGTTTTGTGGGAATACACAGAAAGCAGGGAGAACCAGAACAAGAACCCGGTAATGAAAAAGCAGTGTACCTGGTTTGGAATCGCCCTCTTCTTGTTCACATGTGTGTTTCTCTGCTGAGCACTACAGAAAGAGAGAGAAGGAACAAAGTAAAGAGGAAAAGAGACACAACTGAAGGCTCTTGAAAAGAAAGGAAATATCTGATCAATTACATAACTGGTAATAGTTTCTCTGCTTTATGGTTCTAATTAAAACTCGGAACACTTTCAAATGAAAAATCGGATTATTTACACCCCAATCATCTCATCTGGACCAAAAAGTCCTGAGCATTTAGATCATGATGGATAACCAAGCCGGGTTGAGTGGTGGACGTCTGATATCAGAACGATACAAATGAGGGATCGATCGCTAGTGTCAGGGACGTGATCTTGCACAGGCTATTAATGGCAGTACTTTTGCTCATGAAAGCTTCAGCATGGGCTGTCTGGGTCATGAAGGGTTGATATCACTGAAGAGAACCTAAAAGGAACGCTACATCATTAACATGAAACTGGTTCAGATCTTCCAAAAGCCAGCATTATGTCTGAATGCTGTAAAGTTCCCCACTATGCAAGTGCTCCAACAACCGATTTGCGATCTAGTCGTACTTCAGAACCCTGTTCGGATCCAAACGCTCATTTTAATCATGAGTGGAGTCCCAAAACACGCCTACCACAAGATGGCAATGGGGATGGGGTCATGGTTAAATCTAATTCTCAAGTTAAACTAGAATCTGAAATGCACATAGGTTTTGAAGACCATTTATTTTGGGAAATTTGCAAAGTGAAACTGCCCATCTTTAGGTTTTGTTACTTTGTAGGACGACACTTTAAAAAAGGGGAAATGAGCTTGTTTCTGATGTTCAGCTTCAAGTTACAAATAAATGAGTGTTGACTGGAGTTACTTAATACAACTACCAAGCCTGGTAACAAGATCAAGTTGAGTTTAATATTGAAACATCGAAGCTTTTAACACCCACATCATTTGTGTTCTGGGGATTTTATGTAAAAATAAGTACATCCTACACAAAAACCACATTTCTGCAAAGCTACGAGCACAGGTATTGACGCCACAAAAAATAAAAATGTCAAACAATTCTGAAAACAAACATTATTGTTTCATTTCTCCTGCTATATTCAGAAAATAAACGTGATTTGTTTCATGGAAATGGGCTGAAGTGCCAGGTTTTCATTTTTCCTTGAAAAAGGAGGTGTTATTCACGCAATAAATCCATCTGGAATAAAATAAATAAATAAATGAATGAATGACGCAGGAAGACAAAGATAGACAGAGGAATTAGGGGGAAAAAGGAAGTGACAAAAACAGAAGCTAATTATGCACACTTTCTTCTGTTTTCGCTCCTCTGTGAAAATATAAAACCACGTTGATTTGTAATGAGAGGCTGCACTGAGTGAGTTTTATACTAACTAAAAGCTACCGGTCAGCGCCGTCCTGCTGGGTCACGGGGTCACGAGGTGTGTGTGTGGTGGGGGGATGCGGTGGGGGTGCTGCTTGCCCACCTGTTGCTGATGCACCCTGGAAGGGTACCATCATCCAGCCTTCGATGATCAAGACTGAAAGACGAGGTCACGAGAAACGTTAACACTGTGGTGACACTGCATGCGCACATGCACGCCAGTCAGGGCCAAGGGGTCAATCAGGGCCAAGGGGTCACGCCCACTCTGATTCAGAGCCAATCCAACGCCAGGGTCACACCCACACTGGCACATGCATCCAGCAACACCTTCTAATGCCTTACATGCATTGGGTTCACCCAAGTGCAAGCTAGAACCAGAGATGGGGGGGGTAACATAGTACAAATACTCAGTTACTCAATTTAAACTTTTGAAAACTATTTACTTTTCTTTTAACGCTCCCTCTTTTAACAGCCTCCTCAAAACAGTCCGAATGCATTTGAGGAAATTATCTATTTTAAAGCTCCTTCTCAGCATCAAGACCCGTTTCAGCCAAACGGACACAGAGACGATCCCCTGGGGTGTCCATGAGTCAAGATCATTCATGAGACATAAGACTAAAGGATGGAAG
The DNA here is from genome assembly GCA_017165825.1 of Hepsetus odoe. Lineage (NCBI taxonomy): Eukaryota > Metazoa > Chordata > Actinopteri > Characiformes > Hepsetidae > Hepsetus > Hepsetus odoe. Next base: position 27,502,377 of record CM029368.1, read on the forward strand.
ACGCAACAGAGAAGAGAAAGAGTGGTGGGTGGTGGAGAAGTGTGTACTGAGTGTGACTAGTAGAGCTAGCAGAACCAGTTGCGTACATGGAAGTGAAGCATCAAGTTAATGTTCATTATTTTCAGCAGATTGTTTTTATTGGATATGAAATTTAAAGGTTTTAAACGTCCCTTGTAATACAGTTCTGGGACTCGAACCCACAACCTTCTGATCATGGCGCCTAGTCTAGCTTTTGAAGTTTCTGTACTCGTGTACCTTTGCCATCTCTGGTCGGAACAAAATGAGACGCAAGTCCAGAACGTCTAGAGTTAGCTTTTTCATCAAAAACCAAAGCTTTAAGATTTCTGGAAGGCAATACATCTTCGTTCTTTATTGATGAAAAGCAAAAGGTGCCGGCAGCCCGAAATCAGCTGCTCCGTGTGTGTTTCCGTGGTGCTTTGAGGCAGCATCCTCTGTGTGAGGAACACAGAAACGGTTGAGACTGTCCAACCGACTGAAGCCTCAGCAGGACTCGTGCAGCAGCGTCATACCGTCATGCAAATCCCTTTCATCTACCATCAGTCATGCCTTCCCTTTCCAGAGAGAAGTCTTCACTGACTTTTGTTGTTTGAGCTCCTCCTCGCACCACAAACGGTTTGGTTTTATGCTCAACTCCAGGCTTCATTAGTAGAGAACTTTCTGACGGGCACAGATCAAGGCTCGGGGGACAAAATCTGGGGGAGGAAGTTCAAAATTTCAAGACAGGAAACACATACTTGGCAAATCCAATGAAGTCCTCGTGGTTGGTGTTGATGTAGGACAGCTCGATGTCGATCAGCAGCAGAACCTGCAGAAAGAAAATTTACAATCGATGGAGAGGATTAACGGGACGAACGTGTCGCGCCATACTGAAATATTCTTGAAATTATGCGCGGAGCCTCCCTGATCCTGAACCTTTCTCCTCACCTCCATATTTCTCTCTTCAACACTGATTTTGCAGAAGGCTGCAATATGCAAATCCAACCAATCATAATTCCAGGTCAGTGTCTGAGCGTTTGGATGAATTTAGGTATTAATAAGAATGAGGAATATAATAATAAGACATCATTTGGACCACATTAATAAGCAAAATGCAGTTCACTCCCTCCCTGCTGCATGTTGATCTGCTAGAAGCAGCAAAAGGGAAGGTCTGTGGTGCCACAAGTGAAAGTGAAAGTAAATTTGTTGCTGTGAACACACCTCAGCACACAGCATGCACAACTAAATGCTGCATTTAACATTAACATGAGCGTAGCAGGGGCAGCTGTACATCCAGCACACTAGGAACAGTGATGGGGACGGTACCTTGCTCACGGCTAACTCTAGGAATTTGAACCCACAATCTTCTGATCATGGAGTCTAGTCCTTAAATCCTGCTTGGATTAACTGTAAAGTGACTTTATATCAATGTGCATTGAAACTAGATTTGTCCCAAACCACAGATTCTGTGCTTTACATGGGCAGGGGTGGTCCAGTGGTTTGGGAATCTGCCCTGATCGGAAGGTCATGAGATAAATAACATCATCAACCGTATCAATATAATAATAATAGAAAAGATAAAGCTATTGATGCTAGTGATGCTATTGCTTGAGATATGCATGTATCTTAAATGTTTACATTTCTAGTAAAATTCTAATGGGAAACTTGCCCCACTTGAGAGAAGACTGCCCCACTAGTTGCCCCCAGGTAATATCTGTAGCCTTTTTGTCTCCATTTAGAGGGAAATGTTGTACTTCATAAGATACAGGGCAGCGGTGGTCTAGTGTTTAGAGGCTAGGCTCCAGAATCAGAAGGCCATGGGTTTGAATCCCAGTTCAGTGGGTTACCCTGGCAAGGTACCGTCCCCTTCACTGCTCCCTGGCCACTGGATATGGCTGCCCACTGCTGCACGTCATGTGGATGAAAAGCAGAGGTTGCATTTCGTTGTGTTTAACCGGGTGCCGTGTTTCACAATGACAAATAGTCACTTTCACTGCATGATGCACTTTTTTATAAAAAAAAAAAAATAAATAAATAAATAAATAAATAAAACAAACAAAAAAAAAGTTTGGGGCAGCGGTGGCATAGTGGTTAGGGAGTTGCCCCCACATCGGAAGATTGTGGGTTCGATTCCCCACCAGTAGGTTGCCCTGAGGTACCCTCCCTGTCACTGCTCCCCGGGCGCTTTCAATAGCTGCCCACTGCTGCACACTGTTTAACGCAGAGGTCCAATTTCGTTGTGGTTATCTGTGTGCTGTGACCTCGCAATGACAAGGGTTGTCACTTTCACTGTGAGGTTTTTTTTCAGTGAGTCTCTTCTAATTATTCAGGATCTTACAATCGGCACATTTTATTCAATAAACCGCTCACTGTCCTGCAGGCACGTCTCACCTGGTCCTTGGTCTTGCCCTCTCTCTCTCTGACGTGTGTAGTGACGATTCTCTCGGTTTCCTCTCGGAGTCTGGGGTAGGAACCCAGCTGTGGACACAAACATGACACTGCAGACTACAGCATGAACCACACACACACACACACACACACTCACTCACAGGGTGCTGAAAGCTGCAAATCTGCAAAAAGCTGACCACAAACCCAGCCAACCACAAGCCTGTTCTCCCTCCCCTCAGGTCAGAGTGAACGAGGTAAAGAGAACACACTTGTGTTTAGCTAAAAACATCCCGCGGCTTGCAAAGCACTCACCGTCAGCTGGGAAAGCATCAGTTAAGGATCACTGCGTCCATCCTCAGCTCAAAGGCCAAACAAACTGATGATGCATGAGTTCCATGTGAGAATGATCCAAATATTACAGTCAAAATATGAGAAAAACGTGTTCGATTTCAGTGAATGGTGTGTATTTGAGAACAGGAACACACACTTCCATGGCTGAGAGTGATGGCTGTGGTCAAGATGCCAGGTTTTAGGGAAGTCACAGGCAAAGAGAGGAAGGAAAAAGAAGAGTATAGAACAGAAGGATTTAGTTCAGATGTGTCCAGAACTGAGAGCAGGATTCTTTTAACCAGATAACTGAGCAAAGATCCACCTGAGCTCTTCAGCTGGACACTCCTGCACCAGTCTGAGGGTGAAAGGTGAAGGACAGTGTTCAGGATGTTATTCCTCCCCCCTTCCACAAGATGGCAGGTGAGCACTGTTGCTACGGCAACAGTGCAAACAGCAGGACAGGGATGCTGAAACGGAGAGCATCCCCGACCCCCATTGCTACGGCTACAGCTGCGCGGTGACCTGATGGCAGGGCGGCCCCTGCGGAGACGGGTTTCCTGCACTGGGTGTCAAAGTGTCTGCATATGAGGAGGTGTTAGTTTATTCAGCGTGACACTGACTGCGTGTGCCAAATATGGGTCCCGTTCAACTAAACCCCCATTAAACATAGGTGGGTTTTGTTGTCCTGCTAATAATGTTGCCATAGAATCACTGTCGTGATAAAAACCCTTGTATCTCCTCTTCTTTCTAATCTGAAAACGCCAAATTTTCCTTACTATTGTGTGAAAACTTCAAGGCGAACAAACAAAAAAGCTAAATAACTTTTCATTCTAATTTCTTTTGGACATTGAGACTTACTGAGCTTCTTTACTGCATCTTTCACACCGACTGAAGGACATCAGCAGATAAGAAGTGATCATATATATATATATATATATATATATATATATATAAAAAAAATATTGAGGTAAAGCACCACTGAACATGATTGAAAAACAAGAATAATTTAACATTTAACCCACCTCTACACATCTCTACCTATGATTCATGAGAGGGGGAAAGACAGGATTGGAAAGAGGGGGAAGGGAGTGCCGTAATAAATGAAAGGCTGCAGCGAGCGCTCAGCAGAGACGGGGAGGAGAAGGGACTTTCCAAGATCGTTCGACATTCTTTTCCAGTGCAATCAGCGCGTCACCGAGTGAGACTGAGGAGGACTCATGGGTCATGATTGGATGGAGCAATGGCTGGAAATGAAATGGACACAGTCCAAGGACTCGGGATGGGCGTGGCCACAGGAGGGAGAGGGCTGATCTCATACAGATGGTAGAGGATTGGGTGAGTGGGTGGCATTAAATGGGCCAAAAAGGTCTTCGGGCCTATTCTTCGGCCCAGGTTTACCTCCCCACTGTGTCTGAGAAGCCTCTGGGTTTACCTTGCTGGCACACTTCCGGATGAGGGTGGCGAGTTCAGACAACACCATGTCAACGCACTTCAGACTCGGCTCTCTGAGCTTGAGGATCTGCTTTTTCACGATGGTCTCAAAGGCTAGGTCGGGGGTAAACAACCCAGTTCTGAGTTGGAGGGGCGCCAAGGAAAGAGCCGTTGGGTAAGGGGGGGGGGGGGTGGAGAGGAAAGGGGGAAGAGACAGACAGAGACAGAAAGAGCACAGCAAGGAAGAAAACAAAACAAAAAGATTTTAGTTGGTTAATTACTGCTAATCTATGAACACATTAATATGGGTCAAAAAAAGGGGGCAGGCAGTGGTGTAAACATGCCGACTACATTTTTTTTGTGCCCCACTCGGGGCAAAACCAACACTTGATTAACCAATCAGCTACTTCCATATTGCCCCTACCGGCTCTGCAGGGATATCGGTCAATTGGCAATCTTATGCACTAAACTTTGCTACACCATCCAGGCTCCTACAGGCTAAGCAGGACATGGCCCAGCAGCCTGGCCCCCTTTTCGGACTCGAGATGAGTGGGATTCCTCTTCACAAGACCACCACAACACCCCACCACACGACAGCAGGACCCGCGCACAGGGGGGCCGGCAAGCCCAGGGGTCACACCGAGACATCAGCATCTAAATCTCCTGCAGCTCATACTCAACCCCTGACCCTTCTCTACGCTGCCTTGAAGAACAGGCCAGAGAGAAGCTTCTTCTGGCTTGCTTTCAGGGCGGTGTGACCCCAAAAGGAGCGGCTCACCCCTGTGGCCAGGCCAGGGGGCACTGCAGTACCTTATTGGTGCACTGCCTGACCGTGTTGATGAGCTCCTGAATGACCAGATCGATACATTTGAGACACGGCTCTTTCAGCTTTATGATCTGCTTTTTCACGATGGCCTCAAACGCCAGGTCTGGAGTGAACAGGCCAGTTCTGAGAACATACAGGGAGACACACAGCCAGGATGACAAAAAACGCACGGACGCAGACGGACGAGCAAGGTGAATGAGAAAGAACCAAAGTAGAAAGAAAGCGAAAAAGGAAACTAAAAGGGCAGCATGGAAAATGGTACCCTTACCTATAAAGAGGCTGAAAACCAAACGGAGATAGAACAGGAAAAGTAAAGGGTGTAGAAAAAGAAAAAGAAAAAAAAAAAAAAACCAACAAGAAAGATTCTGAGAGCTCCTAAGAGAAGACAATCATTAGAGAACAAAGGTGGCAGAGAGACAAAGAAAAATAAAAAAAAAATAATAAAAAAAAATAATAGAAAAAAATGATGACGAAGCACGAGAGAGAGAGTTGGAAGGAAATGGGCAAAGAGAGTCAACAGAGCAAGAGGAGAAGAGGAAAAAATGAAACAGGTTTAGCTTGAAGTCAGAACAACACAACAAACAAGGATGAGAGAGTTTCTGGCAGCTCTGTGGGAGGAAGCTGATTAGACAGTTCAGAGGTCTCAAAGCTCGGTGATAGAGGGATAGAGAGAGAGAGAGAGAGAGAGAGAGAGAGAGAATATATGTGAAAGGGCAAACAACAGTGAGTCGAAAGAGTGCAGAAGTGAACTAGTGTGTGTGAGCAGCTGGTGGTAGAAGGTGCTGGTCCTGCTGGTTCCTGCAGGGCTGTTAAGTGCAGGCTCCACTTGCCTGACACCGTGGACATTCTTAATGGCGTGACTGATCTCCCGACGTAGCTCCTTCTCATCAAACACGATCTGAGAGAGCGAGAGAGACAGAGAGAGAGAGAGAGAGAGAGAGAGAGAGAGAGAGAGAGAGAGAGGGTAAGAGAGCAAGAACAGAGGAGTGGAGGGTGTTTTTGATGTGATTTGACTCCAGCGTGGTTATGATATTTAGCACAGTGGGACTCAAACACGGGGACACTGTTATAACCTTTGAGCTGACGCACTACACGCTAAGATCTTTATTTATAAAGTGCGCCGACACCCTATCAATCACCCGATCTCTCCGTTACAAAAACAAGTAAATACCCATCCTTGAACGATTGAATCAACGGAAACAGATCTGAAATGACTAACGTAACAGTAAACTGTCCAAGGCTTCTTCACCATGGAGGTCTAAACCAATCATCTACTCAGGCCGGTTGGATGTGGGGAGGTGCTGTCCAAGATCCTGAACATCATGAAGTCAGCCCAGCAGGAATGCACGTGGCAGTCTTCCTTGTTTTGTTTTTCCTTTCCTTTTTTCACTCTCAGTTAAGTATCTTGCCTATTTAAGGTTTAAACCAAGCCGACAATCAGGTTCAGAACGTCCAGAAGGACTTGTCCAGGACACTGGCAGCTTTAGGTAAGCTTCTGTGGTTAGGAGCAAAGTTATAGACTGCTGTTTACCTTGACCAGCTCAAAGGGAAATCGCTCATGGAATATACGGTTGATCCTGGCTCCACCGGACAGCTCCACGGTGTCCACCTGGTCCCCAGAGCCCTCGATACACTTTTCAAAGTCCACGCCAAACTGCTGCACCATCCTGCCGACGACAGCATCACAGAAACATTCACAGTCCAACTCACTTCATGATATTCTCTCACTTATCACCGCAAAAACCACAGTGTCTTCACTGTTGGACAAACGAAAACTTTTAATAGTCAGATTATAAAATTTAGCTAGCAAATCCTGCTGGTATTTTATGGGAAGATTAAATATGACAAAACTCAGCTTTCTCCTAGATCGATACCTCAGCGTTATTAAAAGGGCTTCCTGGGAGTCATTTTAATAATCCTGAAGGCACATTACTATGACATTACCTGGAACATACTAAAATGCGACAAACTGAAAGTTCGGACTCAAAGATCTGCAAATACTTCCCTGTGGATTTACTGCAGACCGTCACATTACACACAAAGAGACTGACATTTTCTACACCAAAGCATTAAAGCTGTTTTTAAATCAATCAATCAATCAGGCGGAAAAGCTTTTTTTTTTTGCACCTTGTTGTTTTATCAGAAATCATCCGGAACAGACTTGACCCTGCTTTTCCTGACTTGGGTTGTGAGGTTGCCAGAGACGATGCTAGCGTATAGTGCCCTGGATCGGGGTGTGTGTGTGTGTGTGTGGAAGTAGCATGTGGATGCAGTGCATTACGGAAACGCGGAGCACTCACTGCAACAAGGCTTTGGTTTTGCGTGTGGGGTCGTCAGGCCGGAAGTTTTTAAACTCCTCCACCTCCTTCTCCAGAGACAACAGCTGAGACTGCAGCTTACTGCGCAAACCCGGCAACGTGTCCCGAATGTGGTTAGTCAGTTGCTGCCAGATACAAGGAACGAGACGCGCATGAGAAAGAGGGATAAAAACATGGAAAGAACCAAGAAATAAAAGGGACAATGGAAAGAAAGGATGAAAGTGTGCAAGAGAATAGCGGGTTATTGATCGATCAGAGTAGAAAGAAAGATCACGATAAGCTGTAAAGTTTGAACTGAAGTCAACAGGTGAGATCAGAGGGTTGAGCGGACCTGGTTGAGACTTTTCTGGAGGTGTGGCGTTCCCATTCGCTCGGCGATGTGTCTGTAAGCAGGATGCGACAGGAAGAACTTCCTCTCGGCAGCCAGGGCTGCTCGGATGTCCTTCCGGCCGTCGATGTCTTTCTGACTGCGGTTCACCACCCCGATGTAGCCTAGAGCAGAGAGACCCAATCAGCCAACACTAATGTTAATACTAGTGCTTCTTGTACACGTGAGGACACTCGCCCCACCTCTGCGCAGGGGTAAGAGTTTGTTCTCCAGGATGTCTCGAGCATCTGTTCCCTCGTCCATCAGGTCCAGCTTGGTTATCACACCGATGGTGCGCAGTCCTGCAAACAAGCGCAGAAGTGCAATTTCATGGCAACTGTGATCTTGTGCTGCTAAAATACCTTTAAACACCATCTGAGTGATGTGAAATGCAGTATTCATCACAATATTCGAGAGATTCTGATAAAATCACATGTAGAAAGTCTTCGCATCCCACTGTAAACCCATGTGACTCACCAGTGAGAAATGAACTTTCATATATGAGCCCCTCGTTTCAGAACTTTTGGCCCAGAAAAGTTAAATTAACACTAGATTACACTACACTCCAATCGATGGGGGGGGGGGGGGAGAGAGAGAGAATTCCCCTACCCTGTGGGTCCACCTCTTTGGCAATCTTCAGGGCATCCGAGTTTGCCAGATCAGTGTTGGCCGGTGTGACAGCCAGGATGAGGCAGCTCTCCTTGATGATGAACTGCAGAAGCATTTCTCTAATCTGGTGTTCGATGTCTTGGGGCTGGTCACCCACGGCAACCTTGGTCATCCCAGGCAGGTCAATGAGAGTCAGATTCAACACTGCCAGAGAGGAAGGCAGGGAGAGTGGGGAGAAAGATAGAATGAAAGTAAGAGTGATTAAAAAAAAACAAACAGTGAAGACAGTGATGAAGGGGAATGACAAAAGTGATAGAGTGAAAAAAGAGGAAAGGGGGTTAAAAAGGGGGACATTTTCAAAAACATGCCGTTTTGCAGACCAACACATTTCAGAGTGTGCGTGTTTTACCATTAGGCGAGTACACTCTCAGGTTGATGGGAATGGGGGAGATGCCTTTATTAGAGCCGGTGATCCTGTCCGTCTCCGCCTCGATCTCCAGCCGAACCTCATCGAAGTCCACAAACTTCTTCCCCTTACAGTGTAGAAACTCTGCATACTCTACACCCCAGAAAACAAAAAGACACCAGAGTCAGTGTTTCGAGGTGAAACACGTGAATAAAGGTGTTTATGTGAGCAGGGCAGAAGAACTGCAACATAGCGGGACCTTCTCACCTGCTTTATTGTTGACTAGCTGCAGAATCAGGGGCCTCCGAGTGACGATGCCTGAACCACGAGGGAGGAAGTCCCTGCAGAGACAGAGGGTGAACGGGGGGTTAAATCAGTAGAAACTCATCTATTTTAGGGTTATTGGCCACATCATCAGTAAAATGAGGTCTGAATGCACACTGGGGGCAATTTAGCATCTCCGGTTGCCTCAGGGGACACGACTTTGGACCGTAGAGACGAAACCCACACAGAAAGGACTGGTTCGGCCCACCTGGATCGAACCCAGGACCTCCTCACTGAGAGTCACTTCAGACACATTTCTTCAGTGAAGATCAACAGAGCATTGGTTGTAAATATAAAAATAAAAATAACAGTGAGCACAGAGAGAGAGAGAGAGAGAGAGAGAGAGAGAGAGAGAGAGACAGACAAAAAGACAAGGGTGTAAAGAGGGAATGAGTGACAGTTACTCTGAAATGGTTCGTGATTATCAGTGCTGATTTGATGTCCCAGCCTGTCACTTTATTCATGAGAAAGAGGAACAAATCGACATGGATTTTTTTTTTTAATCCCATCAGAGTGTGCTTTCCCATTAAAGTGTGCACACACACACACGCGTGCGTGTGAGCAGATGGTTTCCTGCCATTTGCATCAGTGAATTTTAAAGTGTGGTCCTCTGAGGCCAGAGTGTGGACTCGTGTGTCTCGCTGCAAGGCTTGCCAGAATCTTCGTCGGGCAGGCGAAGGTCTTTTTCTTTGGTTGTGATCCGAGCCGGGCCCATATCGTTAGCGGCCGCATCAGAATTTCAAACCTCCCCTCAGGGTCCGGCTGCTGCGTTCATCATCGCAAACATCACCCCACACGACGGCATGACCGCTCCACCGGTTACCAAACTAGCTCACGGACAGATCGGGTGGGACTCTGGGACGCTTAAGATCGGTTTTACATAAAACTCAGCCATAAAATCCTGTCCTTCAGTGAAGCTGAACTGAACCCTGTGGAAGACCAGCACCGGGAATAAATCGGGAAATCATTTTGTGGTATCCAATTAGGACTGCGCTATATAGACCCCTACCAGTAACATCACCCTCAGCGAGGAGGTTTATGAACACGCAGGTGGTCGGTTTGAAGGAGGAAGATGCAGAGGACTGAAAGAAGTGGAGACGGATGATCCGCTGTGACCCCTAAACGGGAGCAGCCAAAAGAAGAAGACTAAGCCTTTGCACGCTTTATTAGCTAACTGGTGTTTATGGCCTAGACCACGTAATCGGAAGCTCGTGGGGTCGAGCCCCAGACAAGTCGGTCACCCAAAGGTACCCTTGAGCAAGCTACCACCCCATCACCGCTCCCCGGACTCTGGATATGGCTGCCCCCTGCTGCACAGTGTGTTTGGGTGAAAAGCAGAGGATGCATTTTGTTGTATATCACAATGACAAATAATCACTTTCACTTCACTTTCACACAGCAGCATGGTCCCGGAGGAAGGTTCTCTCGCTTCACTCTTTACTCTCTGTGGCTGAGATGACAAAACTAAACTACATGACTTGGATTAAACTACATGACTTGGATTAAAATGGCTGGAACTGTGTTAAAAAGCTGAAGCTTATGATAATTAAAGCCCAAATCCAACACATATGTTCATGTATCTCCTTGTTCAGCCTACAGTAGTTTAGCCCCGCCCACTCAGGCTGAAGTTTTAGGGGGTGTTTCAGGTCAGTGTTTCCTGTTCATTGATACGGAGCAGCCAATCACAAGAGACTGTTTAAATCTATCCGTCTTGGCAGTGCAGCCAAACCAGCAGCTTTACTTTCCAAGGATAAAACCAGGTTGGAAAATGGACGCCAGAATTAATTGAGTTTTTTGGGACAACATTGTAGATATTGGCTAAAAAAGAGGGACACGAATGAATGGCAGGTCCACTGTAAATGAGGACAAATGGGTGTTGTTCTGCTTTACCGCCAGCATGTTTAACCATGTCCTAATGTGTCCATTAAATCAAACCCCAAAGTCTTTTACGGACAACTGAAGCGGAAGAGGAAGAGCAAAGTTGAGCCCAACCCAGCCGAGTCTCAGTCTTTCACAGGCTGTGTATTCTTCCGAGCTGCTGCACCACATCTGGCCCTCATCAAACACCGACGTCGCTTTCCTGCCAGCCTGACCCACATTTCCCCGAGAGCATTCAACCCACATAATGCAAAGAAACGCTCAAGACGGGGGGTTGCAGGCCACAATGATGAGAGAGGAGCTCTTCTACTGAAAAACCAAAAGGTGGGACAGCACAGCGAGGCTTGATCTTCACTGTTCATTCCAGTCCCGTGGAAGAAAACATCTGCTGACATTTGAGCTGGACGTGGATGGAGATGAAAAGCTAGTAGTGGGGATGTATTTACAGAAAAGATCTGGATGACCGTTGATTGGTCATTAGCATCACAGCAAGAAACAGAAGAGGAAGAAATTTGATGGGCTGATGAACACACACACACACACAAAAAAAAAAAAAAAAAAAAAAAAAAAAAAAAAAAAAAAAAAAAAGAGCAAACCTAGTTTGAAATGAATCTTCACTGCATTGTGTCATTTTTTTCTTCATCTCTGGGCCAACTTCTCAAACTTGAAAGAAAACACGTTTGTGCGAGCAACACGATACCAACGTTGACCCTATTCAAGATGCGTGCGAAGTGCTTCAGCGGTGTCTGCAAGAAAAGTGTTCTGATGTTTTATTTGGCCTACATGGAGGCCTGAAGGAAGGAAAAAGAAGGAAACAGCAGTAGGTCACAAAAAAGAGAAACTCCATCCTCTCTCCTTCTATCTCTCCAATGAACACACGGACAGGGTAGTGGTATTTTCATGCTGCACGGACCCTCTGCGGACCTGCGTTGACACGTCACTCACCCGAATGCACACAGAGAAACACACATAAAAAAAAAAAAAGCAGCAGAGCACACAAGTGCAAAGGAAATGGGGCAGACTCTCCGCTCCTCACTCTCTCCATGCACACGTTTATTTCCAGGGGACAGGCGGATGGGCTTGTGTCCATTATTCATGGGCTGTAAATGATAGAGGAGACCGAGCAGATTGTGTATCATTTCATCTATTATGCATGCACAAGAAAGAGCACACAGAGAGAGAGAGAGAGAGAGAGAGAGAGAGAGAGAGAGAGAGAGAGAGAGCTCTGCTCTCATCCCGTTGTCTGTTCTGCTCAGCATGGGCTTCTCTCTAAAAAGAAACAACAAAACAGTGGACCTCCTCCTCGTTTATCTCTCTCATTACCCCACACCGCCATAGCAACCCTGACGCAGCTCTATCCCGTTGCGGGCCGGGACGAATGTAGGTTACGTGCGCGGCTGCCTGAAGCGGCAGGGTTTTGAACTCACTTTGTCCTCTTCTACTAATAATTCATGGCCTGCTCCATTCCACTTTCCACGGCAAGCTGTCGCAAAAAGGCACCAGGCGAGACGAGCCCGCTCGGCCGGGCCGTCAGCTTTAGCGTCTCCGGCAGCTCCGCCCTGCACCTGAACTGGCCTGCAAAGCACGACATGGTGAATGATACTCCCTCCCTGAGGATGATGACATCAGGCCTGTCCCGCGGGGCTGAGACGGAGGACGGCTGGACAGGAGAAGTCATGTGAGGAGCGGTTATCGATTAACAGGGCATGCGGAGATTACCGGAGGCTTTTATTCATCCTGACGCAGGCAGGACTAAAGATAAACCCTCATTTGTTTAACACTTACCTGCAGCCAGGGCGGCACCGCCCGAGACCAGGAAGGCCTGAGAAACACGGCTGCTGTGAACACCCTCACAATAAGGAACGGTCCACAGTGTAGTGCGAAAGTCCTCAGCCGTCCTTTCTTCCTTTTTATTTTGTCCACGAATCGTCTTGTTGGTGCAAATATATGACTTGATGTCTTAAACTGCTTTCTATTTGGCATCGGGTCAATGAAATGAAAGAACGGGAACAAAATGTTCTGAAAATGAGACAAGAACTTTGTCCTTCAGGAAAGAAGGTACTGTACCTGCACAATTCTGGCCGCAAAATATGCAGAAATGAGGGGTTCGAGACTTTTGCACAGCATTTTAGCCAATCAGCCAAGACTGGAGTGCAACCGTTTCCTCTTTAGCTCAGCACTGGAGCTGTGAGGCAAATTGTTCCTTAGACTACACTGCGTTCCAAATTATTATGCAAATGATATTTCTCTCTAATTTTCCTAAATAGTCGATGCAAGTGACAGTCAGCATCGTTTTCGAGTCATCAAGTGAAAGTCAAAGTGACTATCCTCGTCATTGTGAAACGCAGCACAGCTCGACACAACGAAACTCGACCGAGTGTATGGGTGACTTTCACCCATACACACACACACACACAGCAGAGGGCAGCTATTGAAAGTGCCCAGGGAGCAGTGACAGAGACGGTACCTTGCCCAGACTCATTGATCCAAAGAGCCCTGTGACACAATACCATCCATGAGTTTAATTGAAAAACAATGAGCACAGTGAGCACTGGGAGAGGATCGATGATCTCTTTTCCGATTGGCTGCCCTGAACTGAACCTTTATAGGCGCTCACACACTCCAACTGAATTTCCTGAAAAGGCACAATGTGGCAGTACAACCCCAATCGCGGCATTTTGTTCGTACCGTTCGACCCCAGTCCAAGCATCAGTCGACTTCTTTCTGTAACCGTTTCATCATGCTTGTCGTGCCTCCTTCGCTCTTTGCTTTCAAAGAGCAGGAAAAGCAGGAAAGCCCGGTCCACTCGGACTCGGTCTGGTGCTCTGCCATTGTCTGCCGGTGTGGAGCAGCAACAGATGCGGGGCGGATTAATTAACTCGCTTCGATGTTTGCTGTGTGTGAGGGATGTTGTGCTTGCGCCGTGACCCACAGCTGCTTAAATGTAAGTTAGGAGGGGCTCCAGGGAGGCCTGGGTGCCGCGGCACCGTTCACCGTCCCGTCCGGGCCTGGTCGCCGTTGTCCTGCACATTCAGACACACACAGTTCGCCTCTCTTTCAATTTGCCTGCCCTTGTGCTCCCACCCATTCAATGCTCCAGTGCTGAGTCACAGCAGAATTTGATTAAAACCAGCCTGCCAAAGCACGACAGCTCTTCCCGAGCAGCGGAGAGCGTTCCAGTAAGGCCGATCAGACCGGAGGCCTTTCCAGAAAAACACAAATTCAAAGAACAGTCCTCTCACGTTTCTGCCCATGTTCTGTCTCTCATGTTCAGAGCTCCAGCTGCTAGAGGTCTCCTGGCTCTGCTTCACTCAATGCACTTCACCTGATGTGTTAGTTTATAAATGCAAAACATACGCATGCATCCAAACGTCTTAGTGATGCTCCTTTCAGAAGACTGACGCACATTTAGCTCAAGTCGGCTCTTTTTCCCTTTTTCTAAACCATGTGTGTATTGTTTATTATATATACACACATACATTGAAATCTGTAGAAGCTCATTAATAGGTTTTTCTGTCAGAGAGAAAACCCAATGAAAGAGGCCAGTGTGATCGTCTCGCTCACACACACACGCACGCACTCTTCCTCATGCAGTCATCACAACTAGTACTCTGTTGCCGTGTGTGTGTGTGTCTGTGTGAGCGTCTGTGGGTGTGTTCATCCAGCCTGTGGACAGAATCACACACCACGTCACTGCACGGAAACAAAAGATGACATAACCGCTACGGACAAAAAACAACCAGCTATTGACAAACGGCTGCTGAAACCTAACAGCCAAACCTGTGAGCTCCACCGAGCCGCTCAGACGATTGAGACCATGAGAGGAAGAAAGAACAAACTACACGTTTCTGAAGATTTTCTGTGCCATCGTGTTCTTCTATGGAGAGCACCAGATTCAGAGCTTCCAAACCTGCTGGCATTAAAAATAAAATAATACCAAAAAATCCATCTATTTTCTTTTCCCACTTCTTCTAACCAGGCTCTCGGGGGGGGGGGAGAGGTCGTGGAACGTGGAAGACCCTCACACTCCCAAAGATCAGCCAAAACTATCCAGCATATCTTCAAACTGAACTTGACCCGGTGTACCGTTAGTGTTAGCAGTAACACGCACAGATTCTGAAACGGTGACGTTATTTGGCCTTTAATTTCAGAAATGATGATGATCCGACAACGAGGCACATGTAGCAGTAGAACTGCGATATTGATTCTTTGCCTGAATCACGCAGCCTCTCGATTAGTGATCAGTTATTCGTATCGAAGTCCTGATAACCCGCCGTTCTTAGACTGCCTCTCGCGCTGGACGTTCATAATGACAGTGATCAGCTGCATCCCTGTGCAGTTATTCAGAGTAAAACGCAGAGGCTTTCAGATGAACCCCAGGGTCTTCTGGTATTTTTGAGATGGTGGTGATGATCACTGGGGCACGGAGAGATGAATCAGAGCGGCAGACTGAAGATGAATCGGGAAGAACGACGAGCAGCGACTACAGAGGGCTGTGCGTACAAAGGCCGCCCACGGAGTCAAAAATAATGAACCGCGGGCCCAACTGTTCAGCCCGGCCATTTCGCCTCATCAGCGCCTCCGCCGCTGCCTAATCAATAACCCTCGCGGCGAGAATGAAAGGAGCGGCGCTGCAGCGCCAGAACAAAAATACAACACCTGCATGTAAAAGTCATTAGCGGCATAAATCATTTATGACAAAAAGACTACGCGCGAGCGATCGGCTCTGAAACTCGAGCTGGAAAATCCTGGATGCCCGCCGGGCGCTTCTTTCCACCCGGCAGCCGAGTGGAGATGCTGCAAGCTGATACTTTTCAGCTCAGAACTGGATTGGCAAAGTCACGTGACGGGTTGAGATGATTAGTCGGTCGGGGTTTGACCGCCTGCCGCTCAGAACCTCCAAAGGGTTTCAAGTCCATTCTGTGCTTATCAGGAAGTTCTCTGAAAGGGAATTTGTATGCAAACCCGAGGCTGGTCGGACTAAACGGGAAGCGTAATGGAAGCTGACAGTCCGGGCAGGATTCTGACATTCCCCTCACAACAATTAAAATCCCGCTTTCCACAGAAGGTCCGCACCAAATCATTATTTATTGCAGCGGCGGCGGCAGCATGTTGCTGTTGTTCAGACGTTCGTTTTGATGGCTGAGTCCGAGCTGGAGTAATTCATCTCCACTAACAACAAAAAGAAATCATCTGTAGTGGTTTAATGAGGAGAGCGTTTCTCACAGTACAGACAGCAAACTGTCTGGAAAAAAGCACAAAGGAAGAAAGTGTCTTAAAAGCAATCCCAGTGTAAAACCGATAGTGAATGATGGTAAATCTAATCGGACGATAAACAGCCACACAGCGCTGCAATTAAAAAGGATCCAAGTTTCCATTCGCAGTGAATCCGATTCGTTTATTTCGCTGCAGTTTGAACGATGAAGACCGAATCCACGGGTCTCTGTAAAGCTCGCTTATGCAGCATAAACATTCTCCAACAGCACGCAACGCGAACCAATGTATTTTTAGTTTATAAAAAATCATGTATATGAAATAATTCAAGCGCTGCCTGGTGACTCGGGAGGAGAACCAGTCCTACAACATTTTAGGTTTAATGCTGTAAAATGTTTTTTTTTCCTCTTGAGAAGACACAGGCCAGTTTGAGAGCTTTTCGAAATATTTTTAAACTGCAGAGCGCCAAAGAAGTAACTTCCCAAGACGTGAAAAACCCCCCACATTTAATGCAAACGATTCATTTGACTAAATTAAACAGACAGAGAGAGAGAGACACATTTTTGTCTATAAATGAACTGCACGATGCTGCACAACAGTACAATGTGCATTTACAGAACAATGAACCCTGACCATCTGTAATCTTCAGAACCAGATCTCTGAAAAGCAGGAAGTTTAAAGCTCACACAGTGGAAACAGCAACTAGTTTGTGATTAGTAAAATTTAGTACAATTAATAAAAACTGGACGTGCACTCAGTCATTCTGGATCTTCAGGGTCCTCCAGATGGGTCTCTTAAGTTGTAACCTCCTGAAAGTGGATCCCAAAACTCTGCCTGTGTCCCAAATTACACCATCACACTACACAGGGTTTAAAAGCACCATTACAACTGCATCCAGTCATGAAGTAAAAAGAAAAGGGGCTATTTGTGGAAAAGAAAATCTTTAAACTTCAGAAAATGTTTAGTGTCCCTTGTTTCCTTCCTGAAATCTGATCCGTTTGATGGAGAAGGAAGAATCAGCAGTGCCAGAGAAATATGAATACATTGTTTTTAAACAAACATCGCACTCTGAGAACTGCACTAAATCCAGTTATACTGGAATAATTCTGGTCTATTTGTAAAGAAACACACACTCAAAAAAGAATAACGCAGTTAAATTCATCACAATATCAAGGTACTGCCCAGCCCACATCCAACACACCTCACGTGTAGAGCGTCGGCTTTATATTCTTTCTTGGTTCATTGTTTCTTTGCTCACCGTGGCTGAAATGTCTGGAGCTCAGGTATGTGTGCCGTTCATATTTGGGTTTTTAACAGGAATACTGTTGCAGCCATCTACGATCATCATCATCAATAACTATCACCTGCCTCAAGACAATGGATGGAGATATAACTGGCTGAAGAACCTGAAGAGGATCGAAAACACAAACCGGCGTGTTTCACTTTCATTTCATACTGCTGAAGGCAAGCTTGGGCAAAAATCATAGCAGGTCTTAATTCGGCGTGTGTGAGATGCAAAGAAGCTGGAAATGAAGAATTAGTGCTTTTAACAACAAGAAAAATCATTTTAAATATCGGAAACTGCATGAACACTCCAGACAGCCGGTGCAGGCTGCAGTACATTACCAAATAACTGAATCAGGTGTGAACTGAAAGTGACTTTTGTCATTGTGAACCACAAAGAATCACTTCCTCTGCATTTAACCCCAAAACACACCCAGTAAAGCACCATGCACCATGCTCAGCAACATCGTTGCAATCATTACATTTCTTTCCAAATTTGTTACCCCCCTAACTTTTTTGTTTGTTTGTTTTCATGCACTGACCGGGCCTGGGACGATAAACGAAAACAGAGCAATGTTTTTTTTTTTGCTTTGTCCTGTTCCTGTCGCTTGCTGTGGAAATGTTTTCACTTTAGGCAACAGACTCCCCAAAAAGTGCCTTTATTTCGGCTGAAATGTAGGTGCCTCCCTACGTGGACCCAACACAACCAAAGGGGGAAAAAAAATAGTAGAACTTAAGACGTGTGAAGTTGTTATTTTTGAAAGGCCTGTAACGACCGCCCCTCTTTGTGTGGATTCAGGGAGGAGCAGCAAAGTGGAAAGTTTCTTGGCATCAAAGCTCTCGCTGAGCTTGTACACAGTTACGACATGCTGCCCACATACAATCTGCATTAAGTCCAGATTAGAAAACATTACCCTGAAGCACTAATCACAGACTGAGGTGTACTTTCTAAAGGCAGTGCTGCAAAGCTGCACGAACTCCTCCAGCAGTGAAGGTCGTCTGCATAATGACACACGGGACACGGGTCTCCTGATATGAGCCCAGAACTGCGCCGGTGTCTGGGAATTGCTTTCAAGGTGTGTGTGTGTGTGTGTGTGTGTGTGTGTGTGTGTGTGTGTAAGCGGCCGTTTGAATAGGTATGCAGGTTGTGTGTGTATGGGGTTTGATCGCATATATGGGCGTGACCCCATGCTGTTGTTCTTCAGATTCAAAACCTGCCAAACAGGCTGGTTTAGAAGCTGCAGTACAAAGTTACTCTCTCATGTCAAACACCGGGACGAGAGACCCAGATCTGAGGTCATTCAGGTGAGGACGGCGTAGTCCATTTTCTCAGACGCCTCGTCCAATCCAAAATTCGAGACTGGCATTCCTAATCGAGCATAAGATCAGCAAACGCTCCTTCACTTCCCTGAAAGCGACAAAACTTTGGAACATACTGGCAGTAAATATCCACACAGTTAGTAGTTTTCAAAATAACTTCATTTTTATGACTTATTGGGGCCAAAATGTACATTTTCTCCATTTTCTCAGAATAAAGATACATAAATTGGTCAGAGTAAGTGAGAAATGTGCTTTGTGATACAAAACCGTTGATTAAACAGTTGTTTTAATTGTTGCAAAAGGTCAAAAACTTGGAGCTCCATCAAAAGAAATGAACCGTGTTCTAAAAACGACATCTGTAACGAGTATCGGCTTGTGTTTCTTAGTTATTCCTGCCAGTTTGTGTTCTGGAACATCAACTGTGGACCGTCAAACTGTGGACAAGGCTGTCTTTTAAGGCGGCCTATTGCTCAATCATACTGCTAACACCTTGACTTCGACACCTTAAAAAAAACTAACTAAACGTGGGTGTGTCTTGAAATAGAACGAGGTGCTGGGAACGGCTGTTCTGACCGAACAAGCAGCGTCGGGACCAGTACCACGCCTTGCCAACGTTGTTATGACTGTCAGTCACCAGCCAGACCATTCCCAGTCATTATAACCTCGGTTACTTCCACCGGAAGGTCATCAAATGAATACGAGGAGAGCGGGTTACTGCTTACGCTGAGAAAACAGCAGAAGCAGCGGCTGCCATCATGATTTATTCATCACATCGCGCTGCCTCCACTGGTTGCCACTGCATCTTATTAGACGTTGCTTTGCGGACCAACGCGTCCTCAAGTACACAGGATGTGGCTACCATCTCACCAAGAACGTTAACAGCAAGTAAAAAGCAGCAGTTCTCTGTCAGTAAAGTCATCCCTGCACTGATCAGACCTAAAAGAAACGAGTGACGAGTTTAACAAGGCTGTCCTAACGTCCTACACGAATTTTCCCAATCCTGACTCATCGTTTCTCACCACAATTTCTCGGTCACTTCAGGAATAAGCTGCTTTTATTCCAGATCAACGGCAAACAGCATTGTCCCGCACATCGTAAAGAAGATCAGAAATGCATTTGCGTCTTATTGGTTCAAAGTTAGCTCATTAGACTCAGGAATATCAAAATGATGGTAATAGAAGGTCTATTAAAACGCGATCAACGCTGAAGCCTCATTAAACCGTCGCAGCTCTCGGTAAAAGACTAGACCCCCGCGGCTCTTCAGCAACTGCAGCTTCCACAATTCACAATGTTTTTTAGATTTCGGTTTGCTCATCTGTTCTGTTACACGGATATATTTGAGGTGTCTGAGATGATACTGCGGGATTGAAAACATTTAATGCTCTGCCATCTTAAATACTCCTCGTAAACTGCGTCTGTGGCCCGGTGTCTTTACCGCCCGAGTTTATGACGGAAAGAGACCGTGGAAAAATCAAAAAGAAAACGTTGCAGCGGAAAACTGAGAGATTAATACTGCAGGCTTGATATGTGGCAGATGGGAAATGTAACATTTGAAGATCAAGCTGTGTGGTTCTCCGGCTCCAGACGAATGATTTTTGGTGACAAAACTGTCTCATTGGATTATTCTAAAGGTCCCCTGGACTAGACTAAGGCTTTTGTCTTCTCGCTGCAGAAAGGACAACAAAAATGTGAGCCTGCTGTGTATGACTGCCCTGACTTCGGCCCGAGTCACCACAAAGTCAGTTTTGTCTGAGTAAGCAGCAGACAGTAGAGTCAGACTTGTGAGAAGGAGGAAGGAAATGATTGCAGGAAAGTGAGAAGCTGACTGACTATTGGCAGTTAGTCTTCGCTCCTGTGTGACCTTCGGCGTCCACTAAAGGAGCATATCGAAGGGCAGGCGGCCGCGGGTGATTCAGCAGCGCTTTATCAATTCCAGGGGCCGCTCTTTCACTCGGGTGTGGCTGCTGCAGATGAGCTATAAAGTCAGACTCTTAACTACTTCCAGGTAAAGCGTCGGGCGGAGAACTGCACCCACCCACGCTGTTTATTGCCACGGCGGCATAACTGACCCGCAAAGCGACATCAATTTAATTCTATCACATTTACATTTACGGCATTTAGCAGAAGCTCGTTTCCAGAGCGACTTACAACAGTGCTTTATTTCCACAATATATCGTCATCTTGGTAACCAGCACAGATCAGTAACTGCTGGTAGCTAGTACCACCTAAGTAACAGACTAAGAACGCTTGTAACAAGTATACACCATACATTTTTTTTTTTTGGAGAGGGGGAGCAGGGGTGGGAGAGTAGGAGAGAGTAGAAGTTTTAGGAAAGACGGAGTAAGAATAGGAGAGTGGATGGTTTGGGAGGGGTAGTCCCTATCAGAACTATGAAGTTAAATAAACTCCTAAATGAAAGTCTGAAAGCACTGTAGTACAACATGACTATTTTTCAGCCTCTACTAACCCCTTAGAATCACACAGGCTGATACGCAGTACCTTTAAAAGGTTTTGAGCTCCAATTCCTCCATATTTGGCCTCCAAAGAGCCAGACGTTCTTGTATTTTGTATACAATTTTTGGAACGGTCTTGTACTCCCTGAAGGAGAAAGCATTCAGTTCTCATTTTCAGAGGCAGTGTGGGATCATCTCCACATAGTACAGAAACAAACGTCCAGAGCTTTGGAGCATCCTTCGAAAAAGAGAACAGTTCCTGAAGAAAACGACAAGGACCCTCGCCTAAGAGAGTTCAGGCTGCATTGAAGAATAATGGTGGCCACTCAAACACTGACTTTAAAGCTGGTTAGAACTCACAAACCCTCTTCGTGCTAAATTCCCTGGCAGCCCAAACGAACAGAACCCCAGGATGAAGGTCGGGCTGATCAGACGGAAAGAAGTGGGGGGGGTTTATTTGGTGACGTCACAAAAACAATGACTTCTAAAGAGGCTTCGTCTGCACTGATGGAGTAAACGGAGAAGGGACCCTTAAAAAGAAGACATCAGGTTTAAAAAGTGGGACGGAAAAGCTCACTCGCTATCAGCACAGGAAGCGTCTCGCTCTGGGATCCTTTAGGTCCAAGATAAAGCAGTAAAGCTCAAAAGTGGGTGGTGTGAGCGACAGCAGGGCGATGCAGGTCTACAGAAGACAATCAGAAGGACTTAAGAAGAGGTGTAGAAAACAGACTGCTTTCTAGGTTAAGATCACAATTTTGAACCTGAACTGTTCGCAGTGGAGGTGAATGGAGCCGGACGTCAACACCGTGCCTGATGGCTTTGCCTTAGTATTGTTGAAAAGATTTTGTTCAGTTTTCCCTGCAAAAATCTCTTCATCACAGAGAAGTGCTGAGGCTGCCAGGCTTGCATTTACCACTGATTAACCATCAAACTTACATATGAAAAGGTCACGTGGTCTTAAATCGTGGGTATAACGTTTGACCCCTGATATTATTCACCCCTATTATAAGGAAACCACTCTGGGAGTGTGTCTATAATTAATCATTTCATGTCAGTGTTTCTAAATGACAACAATTATGCAAAAACGCATGTAGTTAACGAAGCGAAACGGACTTTTACTGAAGGTGACAGCAGAAAATACTAGCGTGGAAAATCCAGGTCCACAAGGTCAGAATCCACGCCAGGATTTCGAACAACCTCCATGGACGCCCCCTGCTGGTGGCTTGAGCGCTACATAGAAACCAGACGGCTGGAGCGAAAACCTGGAGCGGATTCTGGAACTGAAACGTTCCGCCTTTGCAAAACACTTTTTAATGAAACGAATATAGATTTTGTCTACATGGAAAAGTAGTAAAACATGGATTTTAAACATGGATCTTAAAGCTCACGGTAAATATGTATGCTCATATCTAAAATGTGTAGATTGGCTCCGAACCGGAGCTGGTCGCCCAGCTGTAGGAAAAGCAGCTGCCGTTAAGCTACGTAAAAAGTTAGCACCGTGGGACTCACTACACCGATTCAAAGGGAAAGAAAGCCAGAGCAACCGGTCTGATTCAAAATTTACATTCCTTTCTTAGCCGCGAAACCAGTCCTGTCGAGACCAGCAGGCCTTCGCCACCAGTTTTCAGCCGTTTGTTAGCCACTTTGCTAACAGTTTGCCCTCAGGCGGCTCCCCGGATTTTCTTGCGCACGTCTAGCGCGGGGATGCGGGGTGCGCTTACGGACAGTACGCAAGGATCATTTGTGAATACGAGCCCCAAACATGGGCGAGAATCGTTTTTTTGTTGTTGTTTGCGCAAAGTAGAGACACGAGAAAAAGCAGGAGAGACGCGAAAGAGGAAGAGTGGTTGAAGTGAGCCGTTAAAAACAACAGAAGGTGAATGCAATATCGAAACCGACCTGCCGACGAAATTTTCCAACACAGAGCTCTTTCCGGCGCTCTGCCCTCCGACCACGGCGATCTGGGGCAGGTCCAGGTTACAGCTCTGGCCGATGGAGCTGAAGGCGTCCTGGAGCTTGTTGATCAGGGGGATCAACTCCTCCATCCCCCGGTTCCCCATCGCTTCGCTCGGGCTCTGCTCGGCGTTTAGCGCCGCTGTACGGACGGGGTGCTCGGCTCGCCTTCAAACGCACCTCCGCTCATCGGAGGGTCCCTCAACCACACGACTTGAAGCGCTCGACGAGTCCTGGGAGCCGTCGGTCAGGAAGAAAACATCACACAACCCAAACTCACAACACCAAACTTCCAGCCACCATCCGGTCAGGCGACATCCGACCGGCGCCTTAGGCCCCGCCTCTTGTCTGTCAGCCAGCTGCGCGGCCACTCATTGGTCCGCGTGGACGCGTCACTCCTGCAGTTTGTCTCAATATCGCTACATGATTGGACCACAGACGTGTCGATCTTATCCTAGCCCCGCCCACTCAGGGTTGACGTTTTTGAGAATAAACTGCTGAAACATTATCTCACTCTTTCCCCATACAACATAGATTATTATTGTTAAACATTATAACATTTATTAATCACTATAAACAGTGAATGTTTCTAAAATTCTTGCCATTTTCATATGTGTACGTTTATGAGTGTTTAACATCTAAATGTGTATAAATGGATGTGTAGCTACACCTGTTACTCTTTCATAGATAGATAGATAAATAGATAGATAGATAGATAGATAGATAGATAGATAGATAGGTACTGTAGTTACATTTGTTACACTTTCTTCATCTGCATTATCTATTCTCATTGGCTAATTTATTTTTTGTGCAAAAATATTTCCTCCATTATTTATGTATTTTAACAATATAATTTTTTTCTAATGTAAAAAAGCAGTTAATCTAAAATATTTGATCATCTTTATAGGCTGATCCAGTTTCTGTGAATCGAACATGCAGCGTCACTAATTCCGGGTATTCTTCTCTAGACGATGATCGGTGCCCGGTCCGGTTAATGATTCACGATCGTGTGTATTGTATATACAAAACTAAGCAATAAAAAATAATAAAAACAGCCCTCTTCCGGGTTGGGGTCACGTGACCCGAAGCCGCTGTGAAGATGGCGGCCCTGGAGAGCCGCACGTGTGAGCGGAAGGAGGGCATGGCTGCTCTGCGGTGCTGCTCCTCCGTCGCTCCGCTCTCCCTCCGCCGGGTGGCCGAGTGTCCGGTGAGCAAAGCCCGGGCCGGTGTCCTCTCCCTGCCCCACGGCCCCGTCAACACGCCGGTCTTCATGCCCGTGGGAACACAGGGCACGCTAAAGGGGCTGACCGGGGATCAGCTGGAGGAGCTGGGCTGTCAGATCTGCTTGGGGAACACCTACCACCTGGGCACCAGGCCGGTGAGGGGGCGAGAGATCACTGCTTACCATCACTGAGGGCTTAGACCCTATACTCATCTGTGTGTGTGTGTGTGTGTGTGTGTGTGTGTGTGTGTGTGTGTGTGTGTGTGTGTGTGAGAGATAGGGTCCTGATCTCATTGAGAAGGCCAAGGGGCTGCATGGCTTCATGAACTGGAGGAGGAACCTGCTGACCGTGAGTCTACTCTGCTGGTTTGGATGTGGAAGTTCAGAAGTGACTGACTTCAAAAAGTAAAACGAGGCATCTCGTGCCTGGGGAGCTTTGTTGGGGACAGTAACCATCTGGTCTGGGACTCAAACCAACGACCTTCTGATCACGATGGTCTAGTCCGAAACTACTGCTGTCCAAATTCTGCCTGTCCGTCATACAGTCTGCAGTTAAACTGAATGTTCACCTCGTTCTGTTGCTCGTCTCTGCAGGACAGCGGAGGTTTTCAGATGGTGTCCCTGGTGGAGCTCTCCGAGGTGACTGAAGAAGGGGTTAAGTTCCGCTCACCTTATGATGGAAAAGAAATCCTGCTCACTCCCGAGCAATCCATCGGCATACAAAACAGCCTTGGTACGAACAGATCAGAACACGGGTCACTTTGAGAACCATCAGTTTGTTGAGTTCCTGTGTTAAGTTCTTTACTACTGTACGTATTGATCATCACCGTTATTTCTCCTTTTTGTACTCTGGGGAAACGTCCAAGTGATCCCACTGAAATCTTCACTTTAAGCATTGGATGGTAATGTTGGCCACCTAGGGGTTCCGCTGCAGGCCAAGAGGTCGTGGGTTACGAGTCTGGCCCCATCCTGCATCCAGCACCATCTGGGCCTCTATCAAGGCTCCAGGGGCAGTGGTGGCCTAGTGGTTAGGGAGTTGCCCTGGATCGGAAGATTGTGGGTTCAATTCCCTCAGTAGGTTGCCCTGAGGTACCCTTGAGCAAGGTACCGTCCCCATCACTGTTCCCCAGGCAGCTTTCATAGCTGCCCACTGCTGCACGGTGCTTGCATGGGTTAAATGCAGAGGTCCAATTTCGTTGTGGTTCCCTGTGTGCTGTGCTGTGACCTCGCAATGACAAGAACAGTCACTTTCACTTTCAATAGAATTGCTTATTTTATTTTTTTTCTTTGTCTGATTTATTTCACTTCATCACAGCCTGCACTCTCTTAGAGAAGCTTGTATTTCTTGAAGGTGTTTTCAGGAATAGTTCTCCAGGGTTCTTGAGGGACGTTCTTTTGTGGAGATGATCCCACACTGCTTCTCTGAATCTGCTCAGACACCGGGACAGTCCAGCTGTTGGCCAGAGTTGCCCTTTTACACATGCGGCACACTCCTATCAATGTTGAGAACATATCCATCGACTGGAAGTAGTCCATGAGATGAGGGTTGATTTGGGTCAAGTGTCCCGGAGGCTTGCAACCCATTCATTGGTCGTTGTTTTTTTACATCGGATTTTCCTCAAAGAAGTCCCCAAATCTCCTTATTCCTGGTGGAAGACCTTTTTGATGTCTTTGAAAGTGAAAGTGACTATTCTCGTCATTGTGAAACCCAGCATACGGTGAGCCACAGCGAAGTTCAACCTCTGCTTTTCACCCACACACATCGTGCAGCAGGGGGCAGCTATTTAAAGTGCCCGGGGAGCAGTGATGGGGATGGTACCTTGCTCAAGGGTACCTCAGGGCAACCTACTGATCAGGGATTTGAACCCACAACGCTGCCCCGTCAGTCTCGTAAGACTGACCATCACCTTTCCAATCAAATGTTAATGGATTACGGCTCCACGGTGTGCGGTCCATTTAACAGCCGGTACTGGTTCTGTGGTCAGGGTGAGGGGACAGTGGAAGATTGCAGTGCATCCTCATTTTGATCTTCATCCACACTTCAGTTAATTGTCACAGATTATTTTTCATGTTGAATGACCGTGTGTTTATTTCTGTCATGTGTCCAGGCTCCGATATCATGATGCAGCTAGATGACGTGGTCAGCAGTACAGTGACGGGCCCAAGGGTGGAGGAGGCCATGCATCGCTCCGTTCGCTGGCTGGACCGCTGCATCAAAGCCAATAAGAACCCCCATCGGCAGAACCTTTTCGCCATCATTCAGGGCGGCCTGAACGCAGATCTGCGCAAAGCCTGCTTAGAGGGTAAGAGCCGCTTCGCTCCCATCAGCAGCCACCCGCTGTACTCATTTTAATGCCTGCACAAGGAAACAAGACAAAATCTGCATTAGTGCTACTTCATCTGGGAGAAAAGAGCATCAACATGATCTTTTGCTGCTTGCTTTGGTGAGACTATGTCCCCTTTTTCCCGTGGTGGTGGTTGTTGTTTACCCTGTTGCTTACATTTCTTATTTGGACCGTAACGTTTGTGGTTGTTATGGCGCAGAAATGACGAAGCGCGACGTTCCTGGCTTTGCCATCGGCGGCCTGAGTGGAGGAGAAGAAAAGGACGACTTTTGGAAGATGGTGACGCTAAGCACGGACCACCTTCCTAAAGAAAAGCCTCGCTACCTCATGGGAGTTGGGTAAAATCAAAGTCCTTATTTATCCAGCTGACGCCAGGCACCGTCTCCGTAGGACAGCGGGGTTGAGTGCTTTGTTTTGGGCAAAATATTAGTCAGCTCGACTAAAAACATCGACCTCGAGTCATGGTGAAATATGAAATTGACTGGACCTGAGCAAAGTCCTAGCGGTGTTCATTGACCATGTCCTCGGGGTTGCCCTGAGGTACCCTTTAGCATGGTACCGTGCCCGTCACTGCTCACTGGGGACTTTCAATAGCTGCCCCCTGCTGCACAATGTGTGTATGGGTGAAACGCAGAGGTTGAATTTCGTTGTGCTGTGCTGCGTTTCACAGTGACGGGTTGTCTCTTTCACTTTCACTTTCAAATCCCAGTCGAAATCTAAGGGCTGACGTTACTGCTGCTTAAGGTGTGTTAAAGTATTGTTTCTGTGTTTCTTGTCCAGGGACTGTAGATAAAATTTCACTTGAACTTATTCTGGGACAGTTGCTGTCCGTTGTCCCTGATCAGTAAACTATGAAACTACGACTCACTGTGATTGGCCACTTAGCTTGACCTCTTCTGCATAACGGGTATAACAATTGGGACGGAAGCATTCATTATTTACAAATTGCAATTACATATTTTCCATGCTTACGAGTCACAGATTTCTTCGTTTGCCGTAACCAATGAAGCTTCATCACCGTTTATCATCTGCTTCCTTCTATTATGACTGCAATGTCCGTCTTTGTGTGTGTTCCAGCTATGCAGTGGACCTGGTCGTGTGCGTTGCTCTGGGCTGCGACATGTTCGACTGCGTGTTCCCGACTCGCACAGCTGTAAGGGTCTTCTCCTGGGCCACGCTTTTGGATGTTGGATTTGTTTAGTCCACCCGTTTGATCCCATCCGCAGTTAATTGTGCTCGTTTTGTTTGCCGCAGAGGTTCGGCTCGGCCCTGGTTCCCTGGGGTTCCCTGCAGATCAAACAGAAACAGTACGCCAAGGACTTCCAGCCCATAGACCCCGACTGCCATTGCCCTACCTGCACAAGGTATGAACAGCCAGGTTTTACTAGTCTGAAGTTTAACGGTGATTGATTTCCGTCTGTGTTAATCGGGCTTTTGGGGAAAGGGATGTAATAAAAATGCTGGTTTTATACGCTTTTGGATTTGGAGTTGAACCCATCTCATCACCATAGCAACTGAACCTTTAAGCATAAATGGGACTGGTATAGGTTTTAAAGTGAACATTGTGGGTATGCGTCCCATTTGTGCATTTAAATCACTGTTTTGAGCCAGCCGGGCTGAAGGACTCCACACAGTGTCGTGTAAATGTGGCTCCATGTAGTCACGCACATGTATGCATGTCCACAAACTACAGATGAATGTGATTGAAATATTACGTTGCTTTTATTACAACTCCTTTAAATGGCCCTGTAGTTACATGTAAGTACCTGTGTTTCCTGCAAGCTGTGACATTTGCCCTGGTGCCACTTTTGGCAGAAATGCTCAAACAGCAGACGTTGGCTTAGATGTTTCTGCCTGGTCTCCTGCAGATGGAAATGTCATGCATCTTCTTCAAATGTTAAAACTATTAAGGGATAAACCCAAAATGTGATTTGCCCAGCCTGCTATTTCTCTAGTAAATGTTTCAGTGTGTATCGTGTGATTTGTTTTCGAGTTCTACTTCATATGAAAGGATTGAAGGTGAACGGAGGAGGATTGTGAGATTTATGGGGCCTTTCTCTCTTAACGATCCCCTCTTAGGCACACTCGGGCTTACCTCCATGCCCTTTTCAAGAGTGACACTGCTGCCATGCACCACATCACCATCCACAACATCTCCTACCAGGTATGGACCAAACAGTGAGCTGATTTTTTTGCACTCTGACTCTTCCTCTCCATCTTCCTCCTGATGCCTTACCCCCAAGTGCAGGGTTTCCCCAGTCGATGTAAGACACCACAAATGATGGAACAGCGGTGGTCTAGTGTTGAGGGAGTTGGCTCCAGGATCAGAAGGTCGTGGGATTTGATTCCTAGACCAGTAGGTTGCCCTGAGGTCTGTGTACTGACACCATCACTGCTCCCCGGGGTGCTGGATGCGGCTGCACAGTGCTCAGCGAGATGGGTGAAATGCAGAAGAATCGCTTTGTGCTTTGCTCCGTCTGGGACGCTAGTGAGCAAGCCAAGGGATGTTCTCCTGGAGTTGAAAAAGAAAGTGAAAGTGACAACCTTTGTTATTGTGAAACACAGTGCAACACAACAAAATGCAAACTCTGCTTTCAACTCGCACACATCTTGCAGCAGGGGGCAGCTATTTAAAGCGCCCGGGGAGCAGTGATGGGGCGGTACCTTGCTCAAGGGTACCTCAGGGAAACCTACTGGTCTGGGTTTCAAACCCACGACCTTCTGATCCTGGGGCCTTGTCCCTAAACACTAGACCACTGCTGCACCATCTAAACTGCTGTTATGGTTGTACATGAAAAGATGTGAAACGAGTTACTAAACAGTAAAGCTGGTCTCAGATCAGTCTTCAAGGCCTGCAGATACTCCCATGTTTTTGGTTGGTCATCTACCCTAAAATCCAGCTCAGTTGCATGATGAGACGTTTGACTCTGAACACTCTTTCTTTCCTGCAGCTGAACCTCATGCGTTCGGTGCGTCAGAGCATCATCGAGCAGCGCTTCCCAGAGTTTGTGCGGAGCTTCATGAGGAGAATGTTCCCCTCCAGTGATCAGTATCCCGGCTGGGCGGTGGACGCTCTTGCATCAGTGAACATCACTCTGGATTAATGGCCTCTGCGAAGGAAGACATTGTCCACTTTGTGCCAGTGCACGGGGTCTACAGAGAGCAAACCGGGGAAGAGCGTTTAATGGACAGGCTCCAAACGTTCACTTCATCCTGGACTCCGTTATGAAGAACGGACGTCTCCATGCTCATCGTTTTTATTCAGTTTCACAACTGAAACGAAGGTCCAGCTTGGTTTATGGACTGAAATAGGGTTTTTAGGTTTTTTCTTAGGCATTTTATACGTTTGTCAAACTTGCTATGGATTAAATACTTTGTTTTCCCAAATATTTGATAAATTTTTTTATTATTCATTTTTGCAGTTGTTAGTAGCATTTTTATGCAAACTAATTGATCATTCATGACTCCAGTTTCTTTCATCTTCTGGCCACGGCCATTAAAAATGCACGCCCACTCTGTGCCTTAGTAAAGCCGTCCATCAGGCTAAATTGTGAGTTGGGGGATTTTCGGAGATCCATCTGTTCTGTCGGAGGGAAAAGGAGCATCTCCGGGGTCTGATAGCTTGGCAGTGTGACAAAGCAAAGTGTCAGTAAATGCAATCAATTTTTTAGAGAAATGAAGGCGCAGTCAAGCAAAGTGTTGCAGGGCTCCTGTTTCATTACTTTTTCCAAAGCGCCCTCGTCGACTTCTCAGCTCAGAAGTGCATAAATCCAGCGTCTCTGCAATTCTGCTGCAGCTTGTCAGAAGATCTCCAGTTAACGTGTTTTGCAGGCTCCGTTGCCTTCAGACTCATCAGGCTGAAAAGCCTGATCCTAGAAAGCCACACTGCAGAGCTTAGGGCTGCATCCCAAACCACATATTGCTGTGCTGTGTCTGCATGTGCTAATTCAATAAATCTAGAGCTTTGATGGTTACAGTAGCTGGCTCATTTCACACTCCAGATCCTAGGTTTTCCAATCCTTAATTGAATTGAATTTTATCCTAAAGTAGGGTCACAGATGATATTGGAGCTCTCAGAGAGACACCCTGGACTGGTCCATCACAGGGCAGATACGTCTACATCTAGGGGACAGCGTCTCCAGTACACTTGACCTGCATGTCTTTGGACTTTGGGAAGAAACATCCCAAGAACCCAAAAGACACTGGGAGCACAAACTCCACAATGAAGGGTCCAGGCTGGGAATTGAATCCTCGTGGTGAGAACGGCCATAATCACTTCTTTTTTAGGATTTTAGTGCAGTTTTGCTTCTCCTGTGTAACGATGTTCAGAAGGTCAACATCTCCACACGAGTGGAACCCACCGGATTCTCAGTTCTGCTCAGGAATGACGGGGCCTGCCTGTCGTTCTCCGCTGTGGCTTCATGTGGAGTTGGTCCGATTGTAGGCCACTCGGGCTTTAGGCTTGTGCAGACTTGCTTGTCGAATTTAAACGTTAAAGTGAAACGGCTGCACGGAAACGTGAGACGCATCTTTATTAGAAACAGCCTGAGCTCCACTGAAAGTTATTGGCCGTCCATGTGGACCTCGAGTATGATGATTATTATTATTATTATTATCTCCCTGCTAAACTGCAGGTATGTATTTATTTTTAGCTGGTAGTTTTGGTGCTAAACAAGTGAAAGTGACTATCAACGTGAGACACATTCTCTGCATTTAACCCACACACGCCGTGCAGCAGCGAGCAGCCACATCCAGCACCCGGGGAGCAGTGATGGAGATGGTACCTTGCTCAAGGGTACCTCAGGGCAACAGGCTGGTCTGAGATTTGAACCCACAGCTTCTGATGCTGGGGCCTCGTCCCAAACCGCTAGACCAGCTCCGTCCCGGGAAGGTTTACCCACAAGCACATCATTCTATAGGGTCTGATTTACAGGATGGATAAAACTCTGCAACTGCAGAATAAAGAGAGGAAAGGATGTGGTGAACGGAAATAAGACTCGAGTGCATCCAAATCCGAACCCTGTTCTACAGAGCTTCGGTTCTTACACTCTATAGCACACTTCCTTCGTAATTTGATACTGATACTGGATTGGGGTGTTTTCCCTCTGATGATGGGTGATCTACACGTTTGTCTGATGGGATTATCCCATCATGCTCAACGGGCAGAGACTGGTCCAGTGGTAGGACCCTCACTGATGGCCTGTGGTTGCAGGTTCGAGTCCCACCTCCAGGACCGCCATCACTGGGTTGTACTCAGTAGCCCTGGTAGATGAGAGCGTCTGCTAAATGTAAAAAGGATCTCTGCTGGTCACGTGACTGAACGCTGACTGGGAACCGCGAGGGTTTGGAAGACAGTGACCACTAGAGGGCGCGCTTTTCCAAACAGCATGATGGAAACCAGGCTTTAGAGAACAGTCTGATCCAGGAGGTTGGGAGATCTTCCCTGCAGGGGTTTTGCTGAAGCCACTTTTGAGCAAAGCAACAGGTTCGCTGTATAAACAGCGCGATCTGGGGTTTATTAAGGGCGCGTGCAGGTGGGAACCTGATCAGCAGGTGCTTGTGTTGGATCTGTGGGCTGGAGGGAGAACCCCACCTTAACCCCCCCCCTGGGATGAGCCTGGGGCAAAAAAAGGACCAAAACACGTGTGTGTGTGTGTGTGTGTGTGTGTGTGTGTGTGTGTGTGTGTGTGTGTGGTGGTGGGGGGGGTCTAAGCAACTGTTCAGGAATGAGAAGCAAGTTCAGACGCCGCGTTTCGCACGCGCACGCGCGTTAGAAGGTGGGGTGGCTGGAGCGCGCAGGTGACGCCGGAGCGCCCTCCCCCTCCCCCCCTCCCCCCCACGCGCGGGGAGAGCAGGAGCGCAGCGGCGCCTGGAGCGGCCATGGAGCTCTGAGATCTCAGCTCAGCCTCGGGTGCTTAAATATTTTCACCCCCGCCCGCGCTTCCCAGCTCGAAACCGGGCTCCGGATCGGCCATGGTGGAGCTGGAGAAGGAGGTCCTGCCGCTGCCGCCCCGGTACCGGTTCCGAGA
Organism: Hepsetus odoe; assembly: GCA_017165825.1. Taxonomy (NCBI): domain Eukaryota; kingdom Metazoa; phylum Chordata; class Actinopteri; order Characiformes; family Hepsetidae; genus Hepsetus; species Hepsetus odoe. Next base: position 27,535,071 of record CM029368.1, read on the forward strand.
CCTGTTGCTCGGGGACTGGCAGGCGGACGACAGGTAGGGGAAGTTTTCTTTTTCTTCTTCTTCTTCAGCAGGGATGGGAAGAAAAGACAGCTTGACTGACCAAGCTGTGGAGATGATTATTATTATTATTATTATTATTATTGTTATTATTGGCAACAACAGTGATATTATAATAGGGGTGATGTTTAACATCAACATCATCATAGTCTTGATTATAATTATTCTTTTTTATGATATTAATATTTATTTTGTAACAGTGTTGATAACAAAAACAGTCATATTTATTATTTAATAATTACAGGATTATTATTTTTTTTATTATCTGCAAAAGAAGTCTGGCACTCTAGGCAGGAATCTGCTTCAAGTTGGTCTGAGCAACAGGTTCCTCAGGGGGGGAAAATCCCAGTGTGTGTGTGTGTGTGTGTGTGTGTGTGTGTGTGTGGATAACGTACACTGTACATGTATCTGCATATGCTGCGCTGATTCGCCCTGGTGCTCCTGCATGAATGTTTTACTGTTTTCTCCAGACGTCCTCCTCGGTCTCTCGCTGGTCTTTATTCCAAGCCGAGCGTCCCTTTTATCTCAGACTCTTTTTAAAGTCCACCGTCTGCTCGGTAGGGAACAGCACACCTCTGGGTCCACTATCAGCGATGTTCGGGTTTGCTTCCCGTCGCTCAGAAGAAAGGCTGCTTCAGGCCGGCTCCCACTGTTGCTAGGTGAGGACGGAGGACCGAAACACTTTAATACTTCAGAAAAGATAAGGATTAGCTCTTCCTCTCGCCTGTGGTCTTCCTGAGTGGGTGGATTAAATCAGACAATTAGTGAGCTCCTTTTTCTTTTCTTTTTGAAAGCAGAGGACATGGTCTAATGATGGAGCTTCAGCACTTCAGGCTGTGGGTGAAACAGCTCCAGTCTGCCATTCCTTTTTTTTTTTTTGGCTGCTGATCCCATTACCAGGACTGGATCATCTGCTGGAGCGTAGTAATATTATTTAGCTTTCAGAGGCTGCAGAGGTGTGCACTTTTTCTCGTTTTGTTTTGCTCCTTTATGCCACGAGACATTTTAAACTCATTCAGAAGTTGATGAGAAGCTTAAGAGAAGCCTGCAGTGCTGTGCAGAAGTCTTGAGCCCCCCTCATTTCTCATCATTCGCTAAGGACAAATGTTTTAGAGCTCCGGGCTGCAACGTGCCTAAAGATACGAGGTTCTAGATAAAGGGGTAAACGAATCACCTGATCATCCGGAATCACCTGCACCTGTTTCTTCACTGCTGCATGTCTTAAGTTAGACGCTTTGTTGAAGAAATGACCAAAGTAAGTGCAGACTTAGAGGAAGTTTGAAGCATCACCTCATCCTCCATCTCTGCAAGAGACTGTGTGTGTGTGTGTGTGGGTGTGTGTGTGAAATGGTCTCCCCGGAGAGTCTCTGTGACAGACGGCCCTCTCAGAACTCCAGCAGCTCTGTTTACAGAGGCACTTCGCTCCTCCCTGCAAGCTGACGCTGCCTCGGTCTCCCATCCTCGAATAAAAATCAGCAACTCTCCCTCTTTACTTCTCTTCTTCTTCTTCCTACTCTTTCACTGTTGTACAGCAGACCTCTTGTGGACTGTCTGATCTGCACTGGACAGTTCACACCTTGCTGGGTAGCTGGGAGTGATGAGAGAGAGAGAGAGAGAGAGAGAGAGAGAGAGAGAGAGAGAGAGAGAGTGAGAGAGTGAGTAGGCAGCTCCTTGCATTTCTCGATGGATTTTAAAGGGGCGCCAGGTTGGTTATGGTCAGAATCCCCTGAGGAGTCTGTAACTGAAGCAGAATAATCCACCCATCACATGAACCATCTCGTACTTGTGAAGCCACCCAGCACATCTCAGCGGTTCATGTTTTAGGAGGAGATTGCTTCCAGTTCTGCTACAGGAAATGATGTCTGATCCCCGTGATTAGCAAGTATAGCACTGAGCAGTGGAGGAAGAGAGAAACCAGGCGCAACACCAAGAGTGCAGAACATTGAATCAAAAGAGAAACATTAAGAGAGCATCACAGTGAGCAGTTAAAAGAAGTGATAGAGGGAGAGGAAACACCCTTAGAGCTTCGCTGTGAGCAATAGCAGAAGAGGAAATGATTTACAGAGCATCATCTGAGGGATAGGGGGAGAGGAAAAGGAGGAGAGCAGCAAACTGAAACAGGAAGAGAGGAAGCGTCCAGAGATAAGGGCCTTTTTTGAGAGTCATTATTGGTTAAGGTTTGGCCAAAATAATTGGACTTTTGTTACCTTGATTTATCTGGAGATGTGATTGAAAGTGAAAAAAGTGAAAGTGACAACCCTTGTCATTGCGAGGTCACAGCACAGCAAGCATGAACCACAACGAAATTGGACCTCTGCATTTAACCCATGCACACATACACCGTGCAGCAGTGAGCAGCTGTTGAAAGCGCCTGGGGAGCAGTGACGGGGACGGTACCTTGCTCAGGGGTACCTCAGGGCAACCTACTTGTGAGAGAATCGAACCCACAATCTTCCGATGCGGGGTTGTTGTTCTTCTTCTTCATCCTCTTCCTCTTCCTCTTCCTCCAGCTGCTCTCGTTCAGCCGTCTCCATTTCTTCCCGTATTCTGCATCTTCCTCCTTCAAGCAAATCACCTGCATGTCCTCTCTCACGACACCGATGAACCTCCTCTCGGCCTTCCTCTTCTCCTCTTTCCTGCAGTGACCGATGTGTCCAGGACTGATTTCCAAACAGTATATTGATCAGGTCTTCTAAACAGAATCACACTGAGCAATAGAAGAAGAGGAAACATCCAGAAAGCACCTGCGTCGTTCAGAACGATAGAGAAGCCGAGCTGATAGAGCAGTGGATGACAGTCATGTATTACTTCAGCCCACGCCGGGCCCTCCAGCAGAGACCGTCTAGAAAGGACGGGAGCTTGACTGTGTGATGTGAATGATACGATCGTTAAGTTGATCTGCAGAACAGAAATACAGTCCTTGTGCTACAAGCTAACATTAAAACCTCAGCACAGCGCTCAGCACAGCGCTCAGCACAGCGCTCAGCACAGCGCCCAGCACAGCGCTCAGCACAGCGCTCAGCACAGTAGCACGGTGTACAGTATCATCACTGTGTTCAGTTTCACCACTGTGTTCAGTACCACAGCGCTCAGGATCACAGTGTTCAGTACCATTGTGTTCAGTACCACATCGTTCAATACCACTGTGTTCCGTATCATCACAGTGTTCAATACCACTGTGTTCAATACCACTGTGTTCAGTATCATCAATGTGTTCAGTACCATCACTGTGTTCAGTATCATCACTGTGTTCAGTATCACTGTGTTCAGTACCACAGTGTTCAATACCACAATGTTCAATATTGTCACTGTATTCAGAATCACTGTGTTCAGTATCATCACCATGTTCAGTACCACTGTGTTCAGTATCATCGATGTGTTCAGTACCACTGTGTTCAGTATTATCACAGTGTTCAATACCACTGTGTTCGGTATCATCGATGTGTTCAGTACCACTGTGTTCAGTATCATCACCATGTTCAGTACCACTGTGTTCAGTATCATTGATGTGTTCAGTACCACTGTGTTCAGTATTATCACAGTGTTCAATACCACTGGGTTCGGTATCATCGATGTGTTCAGTACCACTGTGTTCAGTATCATCACCGTGCTCAGTACCACTGTGTTCAGTATCATCACCGTGCTCAGTACCACTGTGTTCAGTATCATCGATGTGTTCAATACCACAATGTTCATTATCGTCACTGTGTTCAGAATCACTGTGTTCGGTATCACTGTTTGGAAGGTTAGTTAAGGAGATGGTGCAGATCGGCGCCCTTTCCTGAAGAAACATCCGTTTCAGAAAGCACGGACCTGGACCTTCTGCGTTCCAGCAGACAGGCGCACTGGACCAGCGCGTTCTTTGGATGATGAACATGCTGGAAGAGCCCGGAGCTCTGTTAGGCCCCGCTGGACGTGCTTTATTCGGCCGGTGCGCCGGATTAACGGTGATGGACAGATTCATTTTGGGGCCTGCTTGGCGCACATTCCTCCGCTCTGTTAATCTCGGCCGAACGCTTCCTTCCTTCATCCCACGCTCAGTCCCAGCCACACACCCACACACATTCACAAACTCGCCTACGCCGCGCGCACACTCGGGACGCTCGCTCACGTTCCTCATCCCTCTCATCTCTCTCCCCAAAGTGTGTTCCAGCCATCACTTCTAAATTCCTTGTTGTCTTTCGGGCCTGAGCCTCATCCCTCCGTTTCCTGCTCTCCCCGACCGACTGCAGTAGAGCTGAAGAGCCACTTCACTCTCCACAGCGTACTCAGCTCCTCTCCCAGGCTGCCGCTGGAGAGCTTTCATCCTGCGAGCTCCAAAACACCCTCAACAGTGGGAGAAAGAGTCTGCGTCACCCCCTAAGTCATTCTCCTCCTGTAAGCCTGATAGTGGAACACAGCCGCTTTTATTTTTTGTGACTCGGTGACTCAGACGAGCTTGACTTAACTGGACTTAAATAAAGGCACAGCTAATATACATATTTAAATTTATATATCCTGCAACTGCACAGGCACGACACAGAATCGATGGCTTCCGGCTCTGAGAGTCCCCTCATTCGTTCTGTCCCTAATTCCTCGAAACTCAGCGTCATTGGAGGCTATTAGGAGTGCACCGATCAATTTTTATGGGCAATTCCAGTTTCTTTCCTTTTTTTTAAAGCTACAGCCTATAAACCAGGGACAGAGTCGGGTTTAAGTCTAATTCTCAGAAATCGTCTCCAGAATTAGAAGCAGAAAAACCCTAGAACGAAGTGCTGAGTATGTGAAACATCACTCACTCACTCATTTTCTGAGCCGCTTGTCCCAATTAGGTTCGCAGGGGGTGCTGTGTTTTCGCATTTAGAGAGTGTAAATATGTTCTCCGGCTGAGACCGACAGCATTGTGCCTTTAATTTCTGCGGATGAGCGGATGAAATCATTTCACTTACCTCATAAAAAGTGCATCTCATGATTCAATTAATATTCATAAATTAAATCTAAATCTATTAATAAATACACGCTTTGCAAAAGTGAAGTGAAAAGCTCTCAGTGAACCCCAACGAAATACAGCCTCTGGCTTTAACCCACACGTTCAGCAGGGGGCAGCTATATAAAGCGCCCGGGGAGCAGTGATGGGGACAGTATCTTGCTCAAGGGCAACCTTCAGGTCTGGGATTTGAACCCACAACCTGCTGATCCTGAGGCCAACTCCCTAACCACTAGGCTACCTCTGCCCCAAAAGGAGGGCTCGTCCGGGACCCTTGATCCAGTCCCATAAGAAAGGCGGTGAGGTGGTGATGGTCTAGTAGTAGGATATGGAGGTAGCAGGTTCTCCTCCAGCTCTACCAACATGGGTCCCTGAGCAAGAACCTTAACCCCAGGTTGCTCCAGGAGGACTGTCCCGGTAAAGAGGACATGGAAGTCGCTCTGGATAAGAGCGTCTGCTAAATGCCGAATCTAGATAAGACTTCTTTTTGAGTTCAGCACCAGTGCTGATGGGCGTGGCCATAGTTGTAACTGATGTGACGTGTGTTAATCCAGTAAATGAATCAATATACTTTATTGGTATTGTCTGATGGTATTTTAAGGGTAGAGGACTTTTCTCTGGTGTAGAAGTTCTCCTGTGAGCCCTGGATTCAGCTGCTGCTTTGAAAGACCAGAAACATGAAAATGGCCTGGAGCACATCCATGGGTCACATTTCTATCCGTTCTAATGTCCTTTACGCTGTGCTGAAATTCCCAAATAAAAGTGGTGCACGTATGCAGGGGTTCGGACCCCGGCGTCTCCACGGTTTGGGGCAGCGCTGGTTTAAATACACGCATCAATGACGTTGACGAGTTTTGTAAAATGCGGTTAAATCAAGTTCGGCTTGGAGTGGCTTAGTGGTTAGATCAAAAGACCATGGGTTCGAATCCCAGACCACGAGGTGACCCTGAGGTACCCTCGAGCAAGCTGCCGTCCCCATCACTGCTCCCTGGGTGCCGGATGTGGGGCCGGCCGCTGCTGCATGTGTTGGGGTGAAATGCAGAGAAGTATGTTTCACTGGGTGCTGTGCGCTCACAATGCCAGGTAGTCGCCTTCACTTCAATTGGGAGGTTGTGGGTTCGAGTCCCAGACCTGTAGTTTACCCTGAGGTACTCCTGAACAAGGTATCGTAGCCCAAAACTGCTCCCCGGGCACCGAATGTATGGCTGCCCCCTACGTGGCGTGATGTTCACGGTGGCAGTCACTTTCACTTTCACTTTTCAGAACCCAAGGGGGCCGATTACTGAGGCCTTTATTTGGACTCTTGCCCAAAAACAGCTAATGTCCCAAGTGCGTCCTGTCTCTGTGGAGCAGATTGCCAGCTGCCCCACTCGCTGGACTGGTCCTGCGCAACAGATGCTGGAGTCCCACAGCAGCTGAGCTCAGATCAGACCAGCCACCCAACAGGCTGGGCCAGGCTAAAGTCATTAGTGATGACTGTGGTCTGATCTTACAACGTTTGTGAGAAATGAAAAGCTCTTTGTCTGCGAGATCAATCTCTCGGCACTGGTTCGGTGTGCTTTTGGTGCAGAGCCTCCGCTGCTTTCAGTGGCCGTTGGCTCATGAATCATTTTAAAAGTGAAAGATTAGTGGAAAATCGCTTTTCCCCCCAAATGTGGTTGATCTACAAAGACCTGTTTGGTGCCTGAGGTCTCCTTTTTCAGATTTGCTCGTAATCAGTTCAGCTTTGCTGCGTCATGTTTTTATTTTATCTGTAATGCTTCGACATTTCATCTTTTTAACAAATATTACTGGGATGTTTTCTTTTCTGCCGGTAGTTTTTATCTGTTTACACGGCTAGCACATGTTTTTTATTCATTTCGCTCTATAAATATTAAGTCATATAGTTTTTTATTAGCAAATAGTCTCTTTCACTTTCACTTTGCTTATGCTGCAAATCCCTGTAGTTTATACTTTTCCTTGTTAGATGCTACTGCATTTCATTGGCTTTGTACCTGCACTCTGCACAAAGGCAAAGTTGAATATGGTCTAATCTAATCTAATCTAATCTCGAAAAGTTGTTGCTATTTTTAAATATTAAAAATAATTGGGCTGCACAGAAAATCTTCAGGGCGTTGGCATTCATTAGGGCTTCCCACCACTGAACAAATATTTTTGTTCATTCCGGTTCCTGAAGGCCCAACCAAAGGCAGACCTCGCCTGCCGCCTGGATACAAGAGAGAAAACAGTTCAGGATAGTTATTGTTTGACTTGGTGCATTAACCGACAGTGACATTAGAGGAGGATTTATACTGTTAGGTGTCTGGCAACCTTTAGTTCACACGTCTTTTCAGCAAGCACTTCATCAAAGCTCAGTAATTAAACGGTTGTACTTTTAGTCTTACGGCATCGTTCTGTCACGACTCATTTTCGTGGGCCGATGCAAAGCCTTGATGAGCTAGCAAAAAGATGGGCTGTGTCCCAAACCCCACAGTTCAAGGCTATGCATACTACATACTCATTTTCAAAACATCGATTAGTCAATTAAACGAATAAACAGTTCGTTAGGAAAATAGGAAATAATCATTTACCAGGTTAAAGATAAGATTGTACTTCCTCTCCGAAGTGGCAGCTTTATTAACCAGGCAACACTGAAAAATCCCACAGCTCTCTGAATTCCTGTAAACGTTCATCCTGTTAAGGGGAGTTAAGGGGAGGGATTCTCCACAAGATAGTGGCGGTGGTGACGCCTCTGATTTTACTGACTGAAAGGCTGCGCTGGGTGCTGTCTAAGGATCCAGAGTGTCCAAAACATAGTTTTTCCACTTATTTTTGTACGTCCTCTGTTGAAAGGGGATTTAAGTATTTGTTTGGAACAGATAATAAGTGTCGCGCTTGTAGAGTTTAAAAACAAATTGATTCTGTTGAATGGAATCAAGGCTTTCTCTGGAGGCTTTGAAAGCCCTCAGGGTTCCCCGTGGCTGCTGACAAATAACGACTGCTTTGAACGCTCAGTTACTTTGTTTCTCATGCCTGCATATTTCTAGATCTGTTTTCCAATAATCCATGAATCAGATCTGGAGAAGGGCAGGTGAGTGTCCCAAACCTCTGCAGGTGGATGAAAAGCTTGTGCAGGGCACTGAAAGGAAGGGTCTTTAAAGTCCATCATTGCGGTTAGATGATGGTTGCAAAGCTGTAGGATCTGCATGGCGTCACGTTCACAAGCTTCTCAGATGGTGCCTGATAAGCTCGACACCGCCAACCTGGCAACCGTATCACTCTGTGGCCCCAAGATCCATCACTTTCAGGCCTCCCACACCTGTTGCAGAAACATCCATGGCCCTTATTGCTGTTCCATAGCGCTGCTCACGTGTCCCACCAGCGACGCGGTTAGTTTAAAGTGGGCCGAAGCAGAGCTCTCAGCGGGGCGTTTGAGCACAGCCCGGGATTATCATACAAATAAGAGCCTTTAGTCGTAGACACCAAATCTTTTATTGACTGTCACCACCGCGTCTCCAGCTTTTCAATCTTCTCCCTCACGCATGCAGGCTGACTTTCCTTTTTTCACATGCCCTCTCATTCTATCTCTCTCTTCACTGTCCTCCACCCTTGCTGTCGTTTTCTCTCTGACTGAGCTCCCTATTTTCTCTTGGGAGAAATAAGAAAAATAGGCTTGGACAGCGCTAAAGCCTCATTCGGATGGTGCACGACCATGTCGAGAAGAAACGTTCAGCCTACAGCACCGTGTCCTTGTTGAAGTGATATAGGATGCCGTTCCTGCGGACAGTTGCAGGAGTAAAAAAGGTCATGCGGAAAGCTGAACGTCCAAACGTAATGCTTGCAATCATAGACAATCCACATTTAAGACACACTTATTGCTTGTTGGCTAAATGTGAGATGTTAAGATAATAATAATCATAAAAACATCATATAGAGGCCATGCAAAAATTTTGGCTCCTAATCGCTGTGCAGTAAACTATCCAGATGCAGGGCTGGGGAACATGGCGGCTGAAATCAACACGAAACTTGATCAATGAGGCTGAAGCTTGATTTTTGGTACGATACTCTTTGATACAAACAATAGTAAAAAGTGTTAAGCAGACTAATGAGAGGATGTTATTACTTCTACAGTGTGAGAACAGGGCCGGTTCTTCATGTTCTCCTTAGGCAACCGTGACCTGAGAGGCATTGCACATGTGGCAGTGAGCATTCCCATTTGCAGGTGAAGAATCATACCTCTTTCTGTGCCTCCCACCTTTTAGTCGATCTTCCTCTTTCTCAGTGTGCTAACACCACCCTCATCATCCTCCAGGGCCATTCTCCACGGCCATGTTCTTCTAATCAGCTTGTTACCGCCCGCTTTTCTTAATTAAAAGTCGGGGTCACAAAGCCGCGTTTAATTCGCCGGGCCCACCAGCGTCACCGCCGCCTCCTGGAGCTTGCCGCGGGGTTAAAGGTTTATTGCGACTGATGCTAATAAGCACATGCTAATTAAGCCATATGAAAAGCTGTGTTTAGCGCGGCTTTGATAAAAGAGAAAAATTAAAATTGCATCCTCCGAATGTGGCATATGTCCTATTTGCATGCTTCAGATGTCTCATTCCTGAATTCCTCTCCTCTGCATCTGGAGCTGAATGCCACACAAGCTCCTTCTTCTTCTCAAAAACCTTCCCAACACTGTTTACTCCAAGCACTAATGGCCGTACCAAAAGGCACGCGAAGGCAGGGGATGCAAACAGCAGCCTCCGCATAATGACAAGCAACATCTGCCGCCTTTCAAACGTAGCCGAACGCCTGACGCCGGAGCTTCGTCTCTCTCAGCCCAATAAATAGGGTTGTTGCACAACAGATAAATAAACAAGTTTAAGGACACAAATATCAACCATGCATGCCTGTTCAAAGATGGTTATGAGCCAGTTTAGACATTCTGTAGACATGTCAAGATGTTCTGAAATCTGCTTGCAAGGTGGAAAAGTTGCAGAGATACAAGACATACAGTACTGTGCTTTCACTTCTAAACAGTCAGACTTTCTTGTGTTTTGAATGTTTGCTTGTGGAACAGTTCTCCAGGACTCTCATTTTCAGTCCAGTCTCTGTACCTGAGCAGTTCTCCAGATCTTCCTGAAGGACAGTGTTGTTGTCTCTCATGTTCAGTCCAGTCTCTGTACCTGAGCAGTTCTCCAGATCTTCCTGAAGGACAGTGTTGTTGTCTCTCATTTTCAATCCAGTCTCAGTACCTGAGCAGTTTGATAGTTTTGTGTTGGTTAATCCACAACCAACCAAGGTTGATCTACGTCTGAACCTTCAAGCAGAACAAAGCATCTCACTTAAGACAAGAAACAGTGAAGGAAGAGCTGCAGATGACTCTGCTTTTAACCCACAAATACTGTGCAGCAGTGGACAGATATATCTAGTTCCTGCTGGTTTTAGATTCGATCTAGTCCCTAAACACTAGACCACCGCTGCCCTACTGGATGCAAAAGAGAAGAAGCCACTTGTTAGCAAAATCTCAGTTTGAGCAGAGCAAAACAAATCAAATGTTGTATTTTTTTTTTATTTTCTGGAAAGATTATTAATAAAAAATCATTGAACAGATGTCCAAATTCATTTTAGGTCCATGTCTGTCCTGACTAGTAGCTTTGTCTGCCATTTGTTTCAGGTTTAAAAGGGAAATTGCATCACGTTGCAATTATTTCTGGGCAGGTTCTGCTGCTGCCACGTCCACATTTTGACTTGATCACCTGCCACTCAAAGGATCCTAAGCTTATTTAAAAATATAAAAGCCTTTAAGGTGGTGCAAGCGATTCCTCTAAAGGGAACTAGTTCAGGCGAGTTGACAAGTGTCACTATTGTAATGGAAGGAGGCCGTAATGCAAGTAATATGACTGCTCCTGAGCATATCCGTCCCTGAACTATTGCACTCATAAAAGGGGAATAATTACACTCACTGCAGAAATAACCCGCTTTTATTTCTCCACAAGAGCTGATTGTGTAAGTGCAAATGCACTGGATTAGAGTGAGTTAGGACTGGCTAATTGGATCAAGCCACAGCTGCATATTAAAAGCCAGGTATTGCTTTCCCTTAATATTCCTTTTTGTATTGCTTTATCCTCAGTTCAGAGTTCAGCAGCGGTGTCCTCCTGCGGAGACACTTTTACCTAATTGTCATTCCGAGCTGAAGGTGCTGTAAAGAAGACCTGAAGTGAGTGCGAGTGGTGTGTTTTGCGAACATGGGGAATTCATGACGGGATCGTTGGGTTTCGCAGACGGCACCTGGGTCTCTCCTCTTAAATCACGTTAGGCCGATAGCTAGAATTTCATTTGACTCTGAGCAGGCTGCTGCAGTTCAGGGAACGCAAACATTTGTCTGATTTTCTCTTTTGCTAATGTCCTTGTGATGGTGGTTCCTGTCATGCCATATAATGTCGTGTTTATTTCCATCGGACAGAATATCAGCTATACTTTAGACCATGGTGAATTCTCAGTGAGACGGTAGAAGTCTGTGGTGCTCTTGAGTTCTGGCTCTGGGAGAGTAAAGGACTGGAAATGGGCAGTGCATTCAGGGGTTCATTAGACCTCATTCTCTCCCTAGTGGTGCAACCGTCCAGCCATGGTGAAGCTACATCTGTCTGGAAGTCCAAAAAGGAGATCTTGCGCTTCCCCATCACGCCACACAACACTAGCCAACATGGACATCTGCTGCCTGATGCAGCGGAGTTGGCATTTAGTTAGTTTTCTCCTCCAAATGTGAGGAGATGTACAATGATGCTGCATTAGTGCCAGTCTGAATAGATCTCCCAGTGTTGGGGATGTTGTGGGAATGAAGACCTATGAAGTGTGTGAAGTTTGACCAAAATTGGGGAGAAAATAAGATAGATGTAAAAAGAAAATGCTCCTCCGGTTCTAGGACCCCTTGTTCAAATATAAACTGAACATGCCAGATTGTAGTGTTCACACTGCTCCAAAAAATCTGATTTGGTTCAGGTTCAGGCATAAATTAGGGTTTTAGCTAGATTTCACTTGGATGTTAGCATCAACGTAGGGAATAAATATACATTTATTTAGCTATTTTAAGGAGGCAGAAGTTCCTACATCTTGTTTCTTGGTCAAAATGCAAACCGCCGACATGTTCGGACCCTACTTCAGCCTGGTGAGCACAGTCGCAAAAAACGTTCACTTAGAGCACAAGTGGGGTCAATTCCTCTGAGCCCAACTGTCGGCCCCGAGTGTTGGCCCCGTCATCAGGAGATCATGAGTTTGATCATTCTGCAGCCACCCGTGGCTGGGAGTCCAATAGACCTAAATTGGCTTCGCTCCTTCTGAGTGGGTTCCATGGCCCCCGTTGCCCCCCATCACAGGGCAATGCTAGGCCAAGCGGGCATCTGTTAGCTGACATTTTAAAATTGGCAGCCGGGGTTACTCTCTCCAATGAGAAATTAGTTAACAAACGATGCAATGACTGGTTTCATGTGACTCAGAGGAGGCATGTGGTAGCCTTCACCTTCCCAGTGCTGGTGGTATTGTGCAATGTGGGAGTCCCAGCTCTTGTTGGGAAATGGAGACGACAAAAAAAATTAATAACAGTTGAGTAAGATACGGACTCCTTTTAGGACCTGCCATGCCGTCAGCCTGCCTCTTAAGATCCTCTTAAGGCTGGTTAGGGATCACGAGACACGTAATGAATACTTTCGCTGCTTAGAGAAGATGAGGATGAGAGCAGACTTAAGGCTGGAGGGAATGAGGGATAAAGGAAAGATGGCAGCAATGAGGTTAATGATGGAGGTAGTTTACAGCTGGTTTTCTTCTGGAAAGCATCTTAACTCAGTCAGGGGATAAGGGCCTTGAGTAAAAGGCTATTCAACACATTTACTTACTGTCAGAGGAGATCATGCTGCCCAGCTCTGTGATGGTTTTCATTCCTGTCGGAGTAGAGCGAGTGAGGGGGCAGAGGAAAAGTGGAAAACGCCCTGCCATCACTCATGCTAAAGGGTGTCTGCACATGACGCAAACACCCATGACTCGCTAGTAGACGATCCATAACGACCTAATCCATCCCCCACCTTCACTACAGGCCCAAAGCTCGTGTATGTAAATATGACTGCTTTTTCCATATTTTATGATGCTGATCTCCAGACCTTTCTACCATCGAGCTACGGTGCCTTGCAAAAGTATTCACCCCCCTTGCCATTTTTCATGTTTTGTTGTCTCACAACCTGGAATTAAAATGGATTGAGAGTTTGCACCATTTCATTTACAGACCATGCCTACGAAGCAAACAATAGGACAAAATAAAATAAGAAAACTTCAGCGTGCATAACCTGAAGTCAGTACTTTGTAGAGCTACCTTTTGTGGCAATTACAGCTGCAAGTCACTTTGGATGAGTCTCTATGAGCTTGCCACATCTTGGATTTTTGCCCATTCCTCAGTGTAAAACTACTCCAGCTCCTTCATATTGGATGGTTTTTGCTTGTGAACAGCAATCTTCAAATCTGACCACAGATTCTCAATTGGATTGAGGTCTGGACTTTGACTAGGCCGTTCCAACACATTTAAATGTTTCCCCTTAAACCACTCGAGTGTTGCTTTAGCAGCATGCTTCGGGTCATTGTCCTGCTGGAAGGTGAAAAACACCCCCACAGCATGATGCTGCCACCACCATGTTTCACTGTGGCGATGGTGTTCTTGGTGTGATGGGATGTGTTGGGTTTGTGCCAGACATAGCATTTTCCTTGGTGGCTTGGTTTTCATGGTGTGATGCCTCTTGCTTAGTGGTGTGAAGCCTCTGAGGCCTTTCAGAAAAGGTGTGTTTATACTGACGGATCTTGTGACACTTAATTTGCACACAGGTGGACTTTATTTCACTAATTATTTTCACTTTATTTCAACCAATTACCTTCAAAAGTCACATAATTAGTGAAATAAAGTCCACCTGTGTGCAAATTAAGTGTCACATGATCCGTCAGTATAAACACATCTTTTCCAGGACTTTTTTATGGGCTTCATGGCAATTTTCAGTTTTTGTTTTTATTTATTTTTTATATATTTTTTTTCTCATTTCACTTCACCAACTTAGACTATGCAGAACCATCACAATAAGAGTACCTGTACATGGGCCAAACTGGACAGAAAAGAAACAGAACTGTCTGCATATCTGAAAATGTGCTGTGAGGTTTGGACACAAGCTATTTCTTAAAAAAATCCTAGCATTCATAGGGCAACGGGTGGAGAACACCCTGGACAGATCGCCAGTCCTTTGCAGAAACACACACTCTCAGCAGTCACACCTGAACATGCAATTCCACACAGAAGGAAACGGGGTCATCCTGGTTGGGGATCAAACCCAACACCTTCTCCCTGTGCTGGGACAGCGCTACCCACTGAACTATCACTGAAAACACTCACATAAATCTTCAGGAGGGCCTGGAAAGATGTTCTCCCTCACAAAATGGGCCCCACCCATAGCATAGTAGGTTGAGTCCACTGTTTTTGATTACGCTGTTGGTTAATCTGATACAGTAGGACTTCCATCCAGCTCCTGAAGGCCTAACCAATGGGGTCACCTAGATAGCTCGGAGAAAAACAACTCTGATTAGATCGTTTTCTTTATCAATGAATTATTCCCTTATTCAACTGAAAAGTTCGTAAATATCGGTTTGAATGGAAGCGCAGCATCCCTGCTCGAGTTAGTCAGTACGAATCCTCCCCACGTCTTTGAAGTTTTTCATTTTCAGACCTGTGGTTTGGGGGACGGGGGGGCTCGGCAGAGACGAGGTAAAGTAGGTCCACAGCAGAAAGGAGTATTTGTAGGTCTAGGCTGCTGAAGGAGTGTGTTAAAGGAGTGTATTCTTCAGCTGAAAGGACGGTGTGGCCCTCGTGCTCCCTCATCTTCCCTCCTCACACTCTCTGTGTTCGGCAGCTGAAAGCCACAGTGTGTTTCTGGATCAGGGTCACGGTGCCTCCGGCTCTTTCACAGCACACCATTCGCAAGCCTTTCTTCACCTGTGTGTGTGTGTGTGTGTGTGTGTGTGTGCGTGTGTGTGTTTGTGTGTATGTGTGTAATTGAGGTGCAGTTTTGTGTGTATCACTTGTTGAGGTGCAGTTATGTGTTTGCATGTGTGTGTAGGTGTGTATTTGTATGTGTGTGTTACTGAGGCGCTGTTTAGTGTGTATGTGTGTATTGTATCACTTGTTGAGGTGCAGCTAAGTGTGTGTGTGTGTGTGTGTGTGTGTGCATATGACTTATTGTTGGGCTGTTTTGTGTGTGCGTCTGCATGTGAGTGTGTGTGTGTGTGTGATTGTGTGTGTGTGTGAGTGTCTGCTCTGATGGATTTGTGTCCATTAAAGAGTAACAGACACTTGAAAGCTGAGAACAGAACGAGTCCCTCTTTAGAGAAACTGCGAGAAAATGGCCTCTCACTGCATTCGGCTTAAATGGGCCTTTCATCAGCAGCGTTCAGTCACTTTTAAACAGATCTCTTTTAGAATATGAGCTGCTTTATAAATCACAGCTAAAGACTGTAATGCTGAATGAAAACCTGATTGTGTACGAGGCTCTGAAGAAGGTAGGATCGACTGTAGACGCTACCGGAGAGTAAGTGCGAGAAAACCGCACCTACTCATTTATTTCTGGACAAAGAGCCTGATTTTCGCCACTTTATAGAGATATGAGCCTATTGTAGAGTGATCGTGAGTCCAAAAGTATCCAGACCTCTCTTTTAATGGAAATTCAGTGCTTGCTTGTTTCTAACAAAGGGACCTTTTGGAAGCAAACCGATTCCTCGATTGGTGGAAGGCGTGACATTTCCCCCGACACCACAGCACACAATGAAACTCCCTTCACACACACACACACACATTGGAGCAGTGAGCAGCCATATCCTGCAGTGTTGGGGACAGTACCTTGCTCAAGGATACCTTGCCCTGAACGAACTTTACATGAGCCGAATGTCCCCATGTCCAATGCTGATCACTCCCTAGGCCTGTCCACCAGTTCCTTTGGGAGATGCAGTAGTGGTTGATCACCCAAGTTCATCAATGCTCTCTAGATCGAATGCAATCAAATGCTTGCAATGTTCCTACAACTAAAGCCTTCCAATAAGAGTAGAGGCTGTTCTTGCAGCAAGGTGGGGACAGTTATATGTGCAACAGGCCTGTTTGACAGGGGGACGTAAACAAATACCAGCAAGGACCTGCCAGTTTGGAGATGATAATCTCAGAATGGACAGGGTTTAAACCAGTCAGCCTACGAGACTTTAAGCATCCATGGGAATAGAGACAGCTAGGGCAACTGGAAATAAAACTGTCATGGCCGCGGAAACCAAAGACTCTAAGCAATAATTCTGCAGCACGAGTGCTCCCCTAGCTTCGATCCAAACGTTAAGACGGTGGGCCAGAAGGCCAGCGTTTCAAGGCCGCTGCACCATCTAAGATTGTTGCAAGGACAGAGGACCACTCCTTGGATGCAGCCTCATTTTTGAGATTCAGATATTAACTGTTCGCCCCCAAAAACGTTTTTTTGCTTTGCACTGATGACATTTGGCTTTGATAATTTGAGATCAGATTTTCAGGTTTTATTTTCTGGTATTTACATCTACATTCAGTTACATATACCTTGTGTTTCACCTTGGAAAAACTGGATGGTCAGATACAAAAGCTCCCGTGTCATATACAGTTTAATGTCATCTCTCATTTTCTGAGCCGCTTTTCCTGATTAGCGCCAGTGCTGGAGTCTATCCCAGCTCACACAGGCAAAAGGCAGGGACACACCCTGGACAGTCCATCACAGGACGGACACATAGACATACATACACACACACACACACACACACACACACACACACACACACACACCCCTCAGGGGGCAATTTAGCATCTCCAGTCCTCCTGAACTACTGTCTTTGGACTGTAGGAGGAAACCAGAAACCCACACAGACATGGGAAGAAAATGAAAACTCTGCACAAAAAGGACCCAGCCCGCCCCACCAGGGGGTCAAACCCAGGACCTTCTCGCTGTGAGGCAACAGCACTGTCCACTGCGCCACCGTCCCACGCAATGTGTAGTATCTTTAGTGCACAGCAAAAACAACTGAATCTGCTTTGTTGTTCCAATACTTTCGGAGGGACTTTAGAAGATCTATAAAGCTAAAAAAAATTGACAACGAGAGAAGATACATGGTAGGCACTTTATAAAAAGCCCCATTGGCATGTTGTGTCTCGTCCTGAAAGCATTCCTGTCTGATATGGACAGAAAAACCTGTTCAAAAAAAAGTCAGACAGAAATTCTCAGGAGTATCTTCAGTTACTCCTTACGGGTGTCTTGATTCTGTGGAAGACTGTAATGGTGCATGTTATTGCAGCCGAACTGGATCATTTTCTCCACACCGTGTGCCCCACAAAAGCTCCAGAATGTCTCCAGTAACGGCTCTGCGTGAATGCATGAATGAGGCCTAATGGTTGGCCTTGAAAAAGCACTTTAATAATCCTTTAAGGGAACTTCTACAGAGTCCATTCATTCATTATCACTTACTGTAACCAAGGACACAGCATTCGCTGGAGCCTGTTCCAGTGTTCATTGGGGTAAATGGACCAGGCCCTCACAGACGAACACAGGGGACAATTTTATCACCTCAATCAACCTGAACTGTATGTCTTTGGAAACACTAACACCTAGGGGACAATTCAGCATCTCCAGTCCACCTGACTTCCATGTCTTTAGATGGTGGGAGCAAACCAGAGCACCAGGAGGAAACACAGGCAGACATGGGGAGAACATGTCCACTTCATGCAGAAAGGACCCGGCACACCTCCCCTGGGAATCAAACCGTACCCATAAACAGCAGTTAAATTTTGGTACAGTAGGAGCCCTTTGTTCACCTTCTGTAGATTGCATATTGACTTTTACTCACCTTATCATTAATTTATGCATCTCTCTTTCTCTTTTCCTCAATCTTTCTCAGAAACACACACACACTCTTAGACACACACACACAGGGCAGCAGAAAAATATGCCGATCTCTTCTGGGCGAATGTTCACAAAGCATTACATGGATGCAATACATTTACAAGTTGTAGCTATAAAAGCAATTCCACCCATGGTTGTCGTCTAATGACTCGTCATGGCAAACGAACAGGCCATATTATCAGGAGAGCCATGTGCCACCGTGAGTTTATGTCCCTTTGCATTTCAAATGAATGTCCTTTATGAGTTTTTAATGTGTTTTCCTCAAGTCTATGCCCACAGCTAACATGTGGGCTGTATTATCAATCCCACAGCTCAGATCTCTTTTATTGGCCAATATTTTTGCGCTGCCTCTATGCTTTTGGTGCCACTTCAAGTGGAAAAGCTTCTTCTGGAGGACTGGAGCAAGGCTGGATGAGGCTCTAAACGATTTCCCTTCGGATAAGCAGGAGGTCGGGTCCATAAGACCGACTTTGGGGAGCACTGGACTTTGTGTGTGTGGTGAAAAGAAGAGAAGGATGTTTTTCCAGTTTATCCGCCACTGTGAAACTAAAGGACAGATTTGTCCTCCACTGTGAGGCTACAGACAAGTTTTAGGCTCTTTCAGCAGGCTTTACATCCAACTCTTTTAAACAACTTGCCTAAAACCTTGCATCCATATATCTTAATCTCTTATCCTAAGTGAAAGTGAAAGTGACAACCCTCGTCATTGCGAGGTCACAGCACAGTACACAGTGAACCACAACGAATTTGGACCCATTTAACCCAGGCAAACACCGTGCAGCAGTGGGCAGCTATTGAAAGCACCCAGGAAGCAGTGACGGGGACGGTACCTTGCTCAAGGGTACCTCAAGGGCAACCTATGGGTGAGGGAATTGAACCCACAATCTGCCGATGCGGGGGCAACTACCTAACCACCAGGCCACTGCAGCCCTAGGTTCACAGGGGGTGCTGGAGCTTACCCAACTGGCCATACGCTCTCAGAAAAAGGTACTGGGGTATCATTGGGGTGATATCTTTCATGTCGCTTTGATTGTCCCTTCATGAGTATGTCTTCAGTACCTTCAGTTAGGGTACATAACTCATATTTCTCTGCAGTTACTATTTTAAGATGGACTGACTTTCTAGACTTTCAATTTTCCTGTTCCATGTTAGGTTATAAGCTACAAACCCCCATTCAAGCAGTGGTGGCCTAGAGG
The DNA here is from genome assembly GCA_017165825.1 of Hepsetus odoe. Classification (NCBI taxonomy): domain Eukaryota; kingdom Metazoa; phylum Chordata; class Actinopteri; order Characiformes; family Hepsetidae; genus Hepsetus; species Hepsetus odoe. Next base: position 27,554,231 of record CM029368.1, read on the forward strand.
TTATGGACTAGGCACCATACTCAGAGGGTTGTGGGTTTGAGTGCACGAGCAGTAGGTTGAGTAAGGTACCGACCCCATCACTGCTCCGCATGTATGGCTGCACCCTGTTGTAATTTCGTTGCAACGCAGAGAAGCATTTGGTTGTGGTTCACTTTGTGGCTGTGCTCTGTTCACGATGATGTGTTTGTGGACTTTCTCATGGTTCATTCCTCAGGGACAAACACATTTAAGGTACCAGACTGGACATTTAGGGACCATGTTGGACATTTAGACTGGATGTGCCTGCACAGGACGTGAACAGTGAAGGCAAAAAGGTGGAGAAACTTCCTGGACAGGTTGCCAGACAGGTCTTGGACAGGTTGTCATAACAGGACAGTCACAAAGGCACACCTAAGGGACAGCAGTCCATCATGCATATGTTTGGACAGAAATTAAATCATGCTAATATACCGCTGGAATCCCAGAGATGTGCTTGCAGAAATGAGCACAGTTTTGATTATCCTGATCTTTTATTGCAATCGATGTTGTTGAGTTTTCATTACCGACAAGGAAATGAACAGGACACGCTCCCCGTCGCCAAAAACGTGATGCCAGGATGCGTGGCGCTCCTGATCCATGTAGAACGGTGTCAGCGGCTGAAGTGGGTACAGATGAAGAAGGCCCACTTGTTGCGCTGCTTCTGTAGTCGATCGCCGTAATGATTTATAATTGGCGGACCAGCTCCATTAGGGCGCTTCAGCCTCAGGAACCCTCGGCTTAATTAAAAGGTTTATTCAGCAGTTTTAACACCGCCTGTGCTCTCTGACCAAGAACAATTACGTCTCACAGCTAATTAGCCGCAGATAAATTAGCATTGTAATGATGAAGCTGCAGAGATTGAGGTTAATCAGTCTGATACCTGTGTGCAGCCGAGCTGTTCTTGCCAACACGAGTGATGCTTGTTCACATTTGAAGCGTAGAAAAGCGGCAACATCGAGGAAAATGCTCAAACCTTCATTTCACGGCACTCAGCCGAGGTGTTTGTTGACTAAAGTTTGGGTCTTTAGTTTAAAGTACCAAAAACAGTACCAAAAAACCGCAAAGTCTGTTCGACATTCAATACAGGCTTTTGCAGTACTGATGAGGTGAAAGTGAAAGTGACTACCTGTCATTGTGAAACACAGCACACAGTGAACCACAACAAAATGCATCCTCTGCATTACACCCACACACACCGTGCAGCAGGGGGCAGCTATTTTAAGCACCCAAGGGGCAGTGATGGGGACGGTACAGGACAACCTACTGGCCTGGGATTCAAACCCATGACCTTCTGGCCCTGGGTTCCTAACCACTAGACCAACGCTGCCCCTGGAAGTTTCTGCAGCCACTTCAAGTGTTCACTTTTGGGTCTACAGCTTCACTGGAGTCACTGTAGGACCCAGCTCAGCACTGCAAAGAAAGGCAAACCAGCAAAATAAAATTGCTTTTTGAATTAAAAAGCATAAAAATTGTGATGATGGTTAATTAAAGACAGTCTTACCATGTAAGTATTCAAACAGTAAGCTAAAATCAAGTATAAAAAACTTTTTAAAAAAGCTTTCATGTGGCATCGCCCCACTATATATATATATATATATATATGTATAACAGCGATGGGTTAAATGCTGTGATAGGAGTAGCCTTTGGCTCTTTTTGGCACAGATTAAGCCTAAAAACTAGACTTGAAACACTTTCCAATTGTGCATGTCCATTAAAACTGAAATTAATTGTAGGATCAGGCACGATCCAAGTCCAGGGAGCTGGCGGATGAAGTGGTGTACGTTCCAGCCGGCTGTTTGCTCTGGCGTGGTCTAACACAAATGAAACCATGAGCAAATAATCGAGTGTCTGTTCACCGTGTCTTCTGAAGGCTTACTGATGCATAAAGCAGGTGTAAATTGCATTCTGAAGCAATTACATCGGAAGGGTTTCTCACTTTTGGAACCGAACCACAACATAATGTCTTTACATGCTGTTTGCATAGTAAAGTACCAGGTCGTGGGGTCAGAGGTTAAAAGGGCACCATTGGTGACTCTGTATGGCATATGCAGTTGGAACAACTCCTACAATTGCAAAATTACCCTCATGTGGCGACGCAGTCATGTGGGATTGGTAGCTCTGTGCCTTTGAGTGTGTGTGAACGAGAGGAAGAAGGTGATGACCGGACTAGCGCGGCACTTTTTCTACTTTGACAAATGGAAGGCAGTTCAGAGTGAGGCTTTACCGGACATTTCAATTTCAAGTTGGCGGCAGCGGTAACTGGCCACTGGACCTCCAAACAGGCTGTCCAGCTTGAAAGCGGGTGCCTAGCAACTGTCGTTAAGTGTGATGTTGTTGCTTTAGCATAACAGGAGCCATGGCAGAGGGGGCTTTTCTCATTTGAATGAACATTTCCTACATCGCTAATCACAGGCGTGACTGAATTCTATTGTGTTCATATTGAATAATCAGGCGTATTTGGACTGAGTTTCCAAAGTGATTACAACTGTGGTTCGGGTCACTGCATGTGTGTATAAGTCTCACTTGTCCTGGTGTGTGTGCGTGTGTGTGTGTGTGTGTGTGTGTGTGTGTGTGTGTTTTTCACCAAGTGAACGAGTGGTGCTCCCTGTCTCCATAGCAACACACTGTGTGCAATGGGTGTGTGTGTGTGTGTGTGAGTGAGTGAGGAAGCTTGTAGAGAGCACACAGTGTGCATGAAGCCTGACCAGTGTGTGGGGTCACAATGCGAAGACCCCTTATCAGCCTTCAAAATTGGATTATTGCTTTTTGTCCTTTTCTCCGTTAACATGTGACAGGCTGGGGAGACAACAGAAAGTGGGACAGAAAGAGAGTTTGTACCCTGATCTTCCTACCTATGGCTGACTCATCAGACACCCCATGTCTCTCTCTCTCTCTCTCTCTCTCTCTCTCTCTCTCTCTGCAGCCCACAAAGCTTCCATAGAATAAAAGACAAAACCCTGGTCTAATTATGCTGCAGAACATGGAGATGGGCTTTAGCTGTGCGGATCAGACTGAAGGAAAAAGAGTTGATTAGAAATATCTTGTTTCATGTGTGTTTTCATCTCCGTCCTTCTGCACCAGGGGAACTGATCAAAAGGAACTTCTGCAGATTTTGAAATGTGTCTGCATGCTAACTGTACTAGTGTGTGTGTGTGTGTGTTTTTCACATATTTTCAGGATGAAATGTCCTCACCTTGTAGGAAAAGTGGAGATACAGTGCTGTGCAAAAGTTTTAGGCAGGTGTGAAAAAATGCTGTAAACAAAGAACACTTTCAGAAATATAAATAATGATGTTTATTTTGATCAATTTACAAAATGCAAAGTGAGCGAACAAAAGAAAAATCTAAATCAGATCAATATTTGGTGTTTCTACCTTTTGCCTTCAAACCAGCATCAGTTCTTCTAGGTACACTTGCACAAAGTCAGGGATTCTGTAGGATTATAGTCGGTGTCTGATCAACCAGTTTTACCAAACAGGTACTGATGATCATCAATGTGACACGGAGGTTGAAACACAGTCATGTTTGGAACAACCTACCAGCTGAGCTCCTTCAAAAACTGTGTGCAAGTGTACCTAGAAGAACTGATGCTGTTTTGAAGGCAAAGGGTGGTCACACCAAATATTGATCTGATTTAGATTCTCTTTTGTTCATTCACTGCATTTTGTTGATTGATGAAAATAAATGATGAACACTTCCATTTCTGAGAGCGTTCTTTGTTTACAGCATGTTTTCTCACCTGAATAAAACTTTTACACAGTGCTGTATATATATATATAGACGTGTGCGTGTGTGTGAAATGTAATAAATTGATATTTTCTGAGCAGAACACGGGTTTAGTTCCAGATTTCTGCTCATGCACCGATCCATCATACAGTAAACTTCCTTCAGCAGCACAGTTTAATAAAGCACTGATTAACCAAACCAGGTATTAAAACAGGGCCTACAGATTATACTGGGATTCTCTGAGGACAGGTTAAACAAGATTTAAAAATGCATCAAATCACTGCTCACTGTATATATTTGCATTTTTTCAATATAATGTTAATGAATACATAAATATAGAAAAGAGTGTGAATACACTGATAGAGAAGAGTGTGCTGTGGATCCCTTAAGTCCGGGAAGTTGTGAGGAGCTTCTCAAATGATTGCCATCTTTTGGCATGATGGCATATAGAGGACTGTGGGAAAAGGTTTAGGAGGGTGCTCTGTGTCAAAGTAACATCCACATAAAGGCCAGGACCCAAAGGTTCCTTCCTCCACTGATTATGGCCCTGTTCTGATGCTTAGTGGCCTATTGTAGGCATTTTCAGGGGTACAGGGGGCAGCAAGGGCACCGTGCTACAGCAATTCAGTCCCACTGTGTGGGATTTCTATCACCTTCTATCACCTTTCTATGAAAGATGCTTTTCCAGCAGTTTGAATTGTAGCCTTTCTGTGAGCTTGGACTAGAAAGTAAGCCTCCCTGCTTGCTTGATTGGGCCTTGGGCACCGTGACCCTCACAGGTTCACCAGTTGTCCTTCCATGGACCACGTTGTTGGGTAGCAACCACTGCATAGTGGGGGCACCCCACAAGATCTGCAGATTTGGACACCAAGTGAATCGAAGTTTCGAGATTAGTTTCTCATTTCACCTGCCAGTGGTTTTAATGTTGTGGCTGACCGGTAAATAACTCCACGTCCAGTATTGTCATTCGCACCTCAGCACATATATCACTGCTGTCACCATCATCCAACATGGACAGCATGTCAGGAGTGGCTAATTTCATGTGTCCTTGCTGTTGTCTACGCTAAAGACATATATGGATCAGCTGCTAATGCAATTGTGAACGGTCGAGGGAGCAATATCGGATTTGGGTCCAAATGGGAATCGAGCACTAAGGACTGTAATGTGAACGCCGCCTTGGTGACCTGAGCATCAGAACTGATCATCTGTTGTGCTATAATTAACCCAAAGAGATAACGAGGCCCTGATGCCTGTGCTAAAGCCCATTTCCTCTCAGGGCCACATTAGCTTAATGCACCTACACACAAACACACACACACACTCACACACACTACTCTCCTTCCGTTAATTTCATCATACTATCCTTCTTTTTCTTTTCTTCCTCCCTCCTTTGCCTGCTCTCCAGGGTGCAGGTAGAGTTCTATGTGAACGAGAACACGTTCAAGGAACGCCTAAAGCTGTTCTTCATCAAAAACCAAAGATCCAGTGAGTCCCTCTTGCGGCCGGACAGCATGGTGGTCAGTGTGGTGGACACGAGGGTTTAGAAACAGAAAAAAGTGGAACATTTAGTAAGTAAAAACGTTATAAATCATGGAACTGATCCAGTCAGGGATACTGGAGATGGCTGCCCAGTTACACACCCCTCTAAGCAAACTGGCCCTATTAGCCATCTCATGGTTGGCCTACTGTTGTGGCTTGTGGCTGTCAGGAGATCACAAGTTTGATGTTCAGGTCATTTTGAAGCCATCCATTAAGCTCTTTTTGGGTGGCCTTCCAACTCCCCTCATCACTCAGTGGGACCGGTATCTATTATGTGACATATCAGAACTGGCAGAACATGTTCTCCTTCAGCAAACTGCAGAAGATTCCATTAGGATGAAACCTAATGAGTTAAAACCAAAGGATTGCACCTGACACGTGAACCACCAGAAATCTTTCATAGCACCTGATGGCTCAAGCTTAGAGGAGAACATTACTGCCTGTTCTGTTTCCTTTCTACATGGGACAGCACTGAGTGATGGGATGGGGAAGCCCATCCTTCCCACACACAGGCAAGGCCATTAATGCTCAGCCTAGAAGCCACGGATGGCTGTAGCGTCCCCAGGGACCTCCTGACATCAGGGCCTTTGCTTTCAAGGCTGTGCTAAGGAGCCCCAACTACTTTGGCTTCTGGCTGGAGATAGGACACACAACAGGGAAAATTGATTAGTTTTATCAATTCACAATATTCACAATATTTCAGTCTTGTTCTTATTAATGTCATCAGTTTCCCAATCAATCTACTGTTTCTAAGCCCTGGTGATCAATGTGTGGGTCAAGGTGCGGAGGTCAATGTCTCCACTGTGGTGGACAGGTTGATGTCATGGACAGTGTGTTGTTCACTTTAGTGGGCGATGTTATGAATGATGTGGGAGTCAATGAGGGGGTCAGAGTGGTGGTTGCTGTTGTGGAGAGTGTTGGGCAGCGTTTGGCTCAGTGTGGTGATCGTTGTGCCTCATGCCGTGCCTTGACTGCTGTTGTCTTTGGTTGTGGGTTTGGTTTTCTTTTTTTTTGTGCCATGAGCCTTTTTTTTTCTTTCCCCTTTGGTCTGTATGAATGGCTCTGCTGTCAGTCATTTTGCTCTTGGCTTGTCGTCTGTGTCCTGTGATGTGGGTGAGTACATATCTGTCTGTTACTGTCATTCTGCTGGGTTTCCTTCCTAATCTGGCGATGACCTAGGTCTAATCTAAGCTGTCTGAATGCTGCTTGCTGCAGGTTTGAGAGTGCGCCTCTTCAACTTCTTCCTGAAGGTGGTGAGCTGCCTGCTCTACATCGTCCGAGTGCTCCTGGACGACCCGCACGAACAGAGAGACTGGTGAGGACAGGGCCCAGATCCCACACTTTTATGTCTACCCTGCTATAAGTTGCATTCTAACTAGACTGGGGCCGTGATTATATTAGGCTTTACAGTTGGGCTACACTTTTTACAATATAAAAGAGGTCTGAGGATTACCTGCATATTTGACTAAATTTAGACGACACTGCAGATCTCCCCAGATTCTTGATCGATTTAAGATGTTTGTCTTTTGATCTTATGCGTGGGTTTGTTCCTCTGCTGAAAGGTTTTGAGCAAAATATAGCAGCTTGATTTCATGTCCCAAATGTAACCAAATTCTCTGTCCTCACTGAGGATTAGCGGCACCACAACATAATGCTGCCGCCACCTTACTTCACCGTTGAAGGCAGTGTTATTTGTGCCACACATTGCATTTACAATAAGAAAATGAAGTCAAAGTGACTATTAGTCATTTGAAGTACACAATGAACCACAATGATCACACCATATCTATATCCGGTGCCCAGGGAGCATTGATGGTAACAGTACCTCAGGGTAACCGACTGGTCCAGCACTCACATCCTTCTGATCAGGGGGCCTGGTCCATAACCCAAAGGCCACTGATGTTCCATTTTTGGGCGAAAGATCCATTTTTGTCACATCTGAATGCAAGACCTTATTTTATCTGAGATCACTTCGATGCTTTCTGGCATGTTCCATATGTGCCTGGACGAGTGATCTACCCGATCTCCACTACACACAGTTGCTAAGTAATGCATTCAGGCCCAAATGCAAAGCTCTGTGACCACCTTCACTCCAGTCTGTGGAGAGCAGGTCTTTTAACTTGGTTCGCTTGCTAGAAATGGTCTTTGCTCACATCCTTCAGCTTCACAGTCTGAGCAATGGCACTCAGGTATTCAGATTATTGTGCTCAAGAAGAGGCCAGTTTGATGTAAACTTGGAGCTCCCACAACACAGTTGGATGCTTATGAAAGCAGGATCATTCTGCCAAAGAACATTTTCTGACATAAATCCAATATTGAGAATTCGTTTTGATGCTCTGTCTATTTAAAATATTACACAGCACAAAATATCAAACTGCCATTTGCTATTCAAGTCCAATCTAATGACTTTTGTCAAAGAGTTCATCAATATCAAATCATATTCAGTTCCAGTGTGCTCCTCCAGAGCCCTATTGTCCCTTCCAGGCAATATCTAAAACAAAATGAGGAAAATGTAATTAAAAAAGCAAATATGAGAACCATCTAGGCAGCCCTGAGGACGTGTTGGTGAAGCACTGATCCACAGAGTTACAGACTGTTACAAGTCTATCCCTTCTAAGTGCTGCTTGTTTCATCGTTTTCTTAAACCATCTGATTTTACCAAAGCAGGGCTTTTGAGATGAAACAGGTTTGCTAGACCAAAGCTTTAATCTGCGTAGCCCAGTTGTCCTTTAGAAGTTAGAGTTTGAACTTTGAACAAAATGAGACGGGACCTGCTGAGAATAATTGTGCATGTGTGTATGTGTGTGTGATCCAGAGTGAAAAGAAAGGCAGGCGCAGGTGAGGAGAGGACAGAGTCTTGTGAAAATAGGAAACTGGACTCCTGGTGGGAGTGAGAAAGAGGGAGAGAAAGAGTGGGAGAGAAAGTGAGAGAAATGCCTGGTGGACTTGTGAAGGGGACCAAGCACGGCACATATACGGATGAAGAGCTGAGAGCAGAACAGAACAGCAGCCGTGTGGAGATGTACACGTGAATTAAGAAAGAGTGGGAACAGGACAGGACAGGAGTGTCCCGTTCTAGGCTTAAAGGGGCCTATTGTATTGGGACAACCCATTATACATCATTTTTGCATAATGGGAAGCCAGTTCTGGTGTTATATTGTCCAGAACATTCGATATCGTAGGAATAGAGTAGACCAAGCCGGCAAACGATGTAGAAACTTCATAAAAGCCAAAGAAACTTAGAGAATATTCATAATATTAACTGTGTTGCGAATTAATTATCTTTACCGGCTGAAACCTGTCCCAGGACATACAGGGCACAAGTGTGGAGAGGGGTTGCCAGGCCATCACAGGAGGGTTTCAGATCGTCTACGTGTGGGATGTATCTATAGAAAGGTATTGGGTGACTATTGAATTATGTGTTATGGGCAGCATTAGCCTCGTAGCCTCCATCGCTAATCTAACAAAGAAACCAAACTTGTTTGTGAAAATGATGAGCATTTCTTTTTTCACTAACCTGTACATTGATTGTGGTTACATTTCTAAAAGTGGAGGATCATTTTTTGGGATTTCCCTGCTTCCCTGGTTCAACTCGTCACTTAGTTAACAGGTTGGTGTGCGGGAAAAGCCTCAGACTGGGCTCTCCTGAATTAATTGCACACCAGGAGTTTGGGGAGAGCACAGAGGGAACACAAGGAGCAGACTGGGTGAACTGAAAAGATGGATTGGAGTATCGAGCGCCAGCCACTGGTACTCTGTGATTTTTCTGTGTGTGTGTGTGTGTGTGTGTGTGTGTGTGTGTGTGTTTCCCCCCATAGCCCTGGCTGTCTCAGACAGAATGCCTCTGCGCAGAACAAAAGCCACTTTGACTGGTAAGTGTCTGTGACTCGAAATGAAACGGCTGGAGACATTGGTCAGGGTCCAGAGGGGGCCGGCAGACGGATCAGCAGTGTTCCTTTAATGAGGGAAAAACAGAACATAATTGATCCGGACCATCCATCTCCCGGAGCGTCTGCCGGACCTGCAGGCGCTGGCCCATTACGCAGCAATAATAATACATCCTCGTTATATGAGCATCAGGCCTGTCTCATACACAACAGCCTCACACCAGCCTGCCAGAGTTAAAGCGATAGTTCAACGAAAAATCTAATTTACTTCATCTGGCCTCCCGGACCACAGATGTTTAGTGTCGGAAGTTTAGTGTTGCACTGGAACTACGAGGTTATTGTGACCAACAAATAATGGAAGCTAATGGCCTCCGAATAGCCCACTTCTAAATCATAATTGGCTCAGAAGATGTCTAGATGTTCAGGCACTGAGATACTTCTACAGAACTGAGCAAACACTAGGCTTAAGGCGGCCTTGAGCCCATTGATGATCCATCCATCTTGCCATCCATCGCCTGAGTGACAAATTCTATGGAGCTGGAGCCTGTCCCGGTGCTCAAGGGGAAAGAAACACCCTGGACATGTCCCAAACCCAGCGTGATGATAGTATTGTGTGCAGGTTACATTTTAGGACAATGCAAGTTGTTAAGTAAAATATACTCATAAAGAACAGAAACAAATAAAAGGTAGAGTACAAGAGATAAGAGACAAATAGTTCAAGGAAAGTTATTTTACACACCGTCTTTGGGTCTCTAATTTTTATAATTCTGTGAATAATACGCGCTCATTTAGCGATATTTTCAGTTCTTAATTCCCTTAACGTTCAGATTTCTCCACTCTTTATATTTAGTTCACAAAATTCCTGTGCGAAGTTTGCTGGATCTTCTCGTCCAGTATGTTTCTCTGTATTCATGACCCTATATATGGCCAATTAAATCAAACTAAACTAGCTCCAGCAATGAACGTAGCAAACTTCAGGACCCAAACCTGAAATTTGTGATAAATAATTTATTTTTTTGCTCACTACAACACACAGACCTAAGCATGTGTTCGATTTCTCCTTGGCCTGCTCGCTCTCATGCCTGCAGAAGTATTGATTTATCGGCAGTTGAACACAACGCAAGAGAAGGGGGCTTCCAATATGATAAGGAAGGCTATATTTAACCAACAATCTCTTACGTGCTCTGTGTTTGAGAAGATGAGGTGGTTGTGTGTGTGTGTGTGTGTGTGTGTGTGTGTGTGTGTGTGTGTGTGTGTGTGTGCGCTTGTGCGTGTGTGCTTACACAGTCATTAACCCTTCAAGCTGTTCCACACGCTGAGCTGTGGCCTGTTATACTGTTACAAACTCATTTATTTGGCCAAATTAATGCTGAGCTGATTTGGAGTCTGTTCTTAACAAGGCCGCTGTTCTTTTTCGGCCCGGTGCCTGGGGAACGTCCTCGCCTCGCTGAGAAATGGATTGCACATAAATATGTGCATTCATCTTTTAAAGCCAGGACAGAGTGGATGGACATGTTTTCGTGTTATTTCCACTAATTACGCTACTGGACAAAAGTTTGTGGACACCATCTTATTGACAGAAATGCAAAATGAGCAAGTTGCTGTAATGTAGGGGTAAGAGGCTTGCCCATTGACCAAGAGGTCACAGGTTCTGATCCTACCTCCAGCACCACCACTGGGTTCCTGAGCAGATCCTTAACCCTAGGTTGCTCGTGGGCCAGTTTGAGCCCTAGCGTTTGAGATGAAGGTGTGATCGATTAGTCAAAATTCTAATAGGTGAGCTCTAAGGTTATTTATTAGCTACATTAGGCTTGTAGCTCCAGTGCAAAACAAAAAGAGGAAAACTAGACCTCAAAGACCTTAATTGACTACAGTCGCCTGTAAAGATCTCGTTTCTTTACGTTTAGTCTTAAAATAAGACAATGAATGCACTGATTTGCGCAAACACACATGCAAATCCAATTTATAACACAAAGAGAGTTTCTAGAACCAGCTTTAAAGTCAGTATGTGGGTGACCGTTTTTCTTCAACGCAACCTGAACTCTTTCAGAGAAGCTTTCTTGTCACTTCTTGAAGCTTTCTCGATGACTTTTCAAGTCATCTTCAGGAACAGTTCTCCTTCTTGAAGGACTTTCCAGAGCTCTTCTTTGGACATCGGCTGCCTTTCGTTCCGTTCTCTGTGGAGATGATGGTCTAATGGCCGAGTTCACGGGTTTAATTCCCACCTCAAGCAGCACCATTGGGTTCCTGAGCAAGACCCACAACCCCAAGTTGCTCCAGGGGGACTGTCCATGTAGTTAGGAAACGTAAATGGTCCCAAACTGCTTCTGCCTCTGGTTCAGGGACTGCACTGAAAATGAGACCTAAAACGTTGTCCTTCAAGATGTCCGGAGAACTGTTCCTCAACAATACATTAAAAACACAAAAAGGTCTTAGACTTTGGGTGTGAAAAATGAAGAAATTGAGGCGTGGATCATGAGTTTTGAACAGCGTTTGGGGTTAAGAAACAAAAGGGTCAGCCAGCAGTGTATGCAAACCTCGAACGTCTCTTTCAGAGCCATTCTGACGTGTGTGTTTTCTCTTTGTATGTGTCGCTCTGTTTCCACACAATAACGGACCCTGCGCCACCAGGTCCCTCATTATCTGGGTGAACAGACCTCTGCCGCTTTGGGCCCTACAGGTCAGAACAATTAACCTTTTCTATACACACTCACACACACAGCAGGTCGGACAGCGTCACTGAAAGGTGCAGAGAGGCAGAAACAACCATTCAGGCAAAATGAATGCATCCAGCATAGCCCAGATTCACACTCAGACAGAGGCTGAGTGTGTGTGTTGTTGTTTTGTCCTCTTGCTGTTTGGCCACTTGGCCCAAATCCTCCCACCGCTTCTTCCTACTCTTTCTCTGTCTGTTTTCTCATCTCTCGCTCGTTCTTTTTTTTTCTGTTTCCTGTCTGTGTTTTTCTCTCCCACCAGGTGCTTGTGGCCTTCATCAGCTTTTCAGAGACCATGTTGCTGGTGTATCTCAGCTACAAGGTGGGTGACACACACTGCAACACACTGCACCTTTTCTGCACTGCAGTGTCACGTAGCAGTGATGGGGACGGTACCTTGCTCAAGGCCCCAGCGGGACTGAGACTGAGGGGTCTCAACTAAAATCACACAAAAAAAACAACAACCAAAAGAGCAAGAGGAAGAAAAAAAGTGCAGGGATGGTTAGGATCCTTGCCCGTCTTTCTGCAACTCCAACACCTCCCGTTTAGGAGTCGCCACAGCGGATCATCCGTCACCATTTCTTCCTGTCCTCTGCATCTTCCTCCTTCAAACCGATCACCTGCATGTCCTCTCTCACCACATCCATAAAGCTCCTCTTTGGTCTTCCTCTTCTCCTCTTTCCTGGCAGCTCCATCTTCAACATCCTCCTGATATAATCCTCGTCTCTCCTCTGCACATGTCCAAACCAACGCAACCTTGCTTCTCTAACTTTGTCTCCAAGACGTCCAACCTGAGCTGTCCCTCTAATACACTCGTTTCTAATCCTGTCCATCCTCGTCACACTATGACTACTCTGATGATTAATAACTATAATAAAACTCTTTTGTTTTTATTGCTGACATTAAATCGAGCATTAAATTGCATTAAATCGAGTAAACTCACTTTTTAAACATTATAATTAAAAGCTCAGTTTCTTAATTCTGACCCCATAGCTATCATTATATCGTGATCGTAATCCACGATTTTACACGTCTGAGTGAGAGGCTTGTATTAGCTGACAGGTAAAAAAAAAAAAATCTAATTATGGTTTAAATATTTATTCAAATGTATTCAAATTAAATTTTAAGCCATTGAAGGAGTGGTAGATTTAAGGATAAATGGCCAGATTTAAAGATTAATTAAAAGTAAATGGCAGAGCATGGCTGAAGACCTGGGAAATGATTTGAGCCATTTTTACAACAAAGCAAATTTTTACAGGAAACTTTAAATCTGGGCATATCAGAGTCTGCTGATCTCCAGGTGAACTACTGTCCTCCGTCTTTTCCATCTTAAAGTCACGTAGCACTCGATGTGAAGGTTCCTGTATTGCTCTGAGCAGGTCTGAACTTGCACACTCCTTGCCTCCAGGTCAGAAAACCTCTACTTGAAGTCCACAGTTTTGTAAAACGGAAGGTTTCAGGGGGTTAAATCTTTCTGGGTTGCCCTTCAAGATGGAGGGGTTCTCCTGAAGAAGTGTTGAGGAAGATCCTGGGAGAGCATTACTTTTCCAGAATAAAGGAAAGTGTTATGATCTGGAAAATAACACACTGGCAAAGACCATCCACAAAGGCTGGGTGGGGAGAGCCTGTGCTGCGCATCTTTGTTTTCGTCAAAGTGACTTCGGCTCAGATGCAGTGGCTTCGCTTCGGGGCTGGAGGCAGGATCAAAGAGGAAGTGGGAGGAGGAGGAGGAGAAAAGCAGGTATACATATGTACCAATCAGCTCTTTGTTTTTTTGAGAGCTCTTGTGATGGCTGAGTAAGTGGGAGAACTGAGCAGGGGGAGCACGCTCGTCTTTTTCAGAGCCTTTGAGTTCCACCCCTCTTTTGAAGTCAGCCGCAGATCCTCCATGCGATTAATGGAGTCCACCGCCGCTTTCTCCCAGCGCCTCTCTCCTTCTGCATAGATTTCTGCAAAAAAGAGCAAGTCTTCTCAGCCCAGATCCTGAGTCGGCACACGTCGTTTTGGTACTGATACCGAGCGTCAAGAAGAAATGCTATCTCCTCTCTTTAGATGTGAAGCATGTCGTGACTCACACTTTACTCGCCTCTATTTAGCAGTCTAAAGTTACTCCACTAGGGGGCGACTGGTGGCGGAGGTTGGGTTTGCAGGTGTTTCTCAACCAATTGTTTGGTCAGTGATTGGACATAAAGTCATTAAATGTTGGTGTCTCCATGTACCTGTTCTAGATATGAAGATACATCCTGATGAGCCTCAAGAAAGCACTTGCTTGGCCACTTTATTCAACTCTTCTAATTTCATCTAAATATCAATTCTAAAGCAATAATCTAAACTCTAATGACAAACATGACCAAATTCTACATTTCTCATAGCGTTGATCTGAGCTTCACAGTTCATTTTACAACCATAACATTATTCATTAGA